>JASKGM010009704.1:0-38762 GCA_034509205.1 Ceratonia siliqua | reverse complement strand
TATGTTAATAAAGTATTAAATGAGATTTTTAAGTATTTTAGCAGTAATGCACTTTACGTCTAGGGGTTTAGTTATCAGTTGGTAAGTTTGCTTTCTATTCACTGAGTCAGTGGACTCATCCCTCAACTTAACATTTTCAGATCAGCAGATTGGTGATTTACCTTCAGCTCCACCTGCACCCTTTGATTCAGCTGATTGATCCGGTAGGCATCACCCTGAGTAGTAGTACTGGAGTTCACTTAAGGATTTTTGTGGACAATGTTGGATAGGATCTATTTGGATTTGTTTTGTTTATTTTCATGGTCTGTAGATATAAATTGCAAAGTTGTGTAATTTAAAAATATAGTCCATGATGGACCTTTTTTTCATTTTTCTATTAAGCCACTGAGACTTCTAGTTGATGGTGGGCATGTCCACCTTGATAATTTTTTATAGATTTATACCCTGGGATAGTCCATATTTTAGGAGAAACTCTACCGAAATTTCTAATAAATTTTTAACTTAGAACTATTTTTATAAAATGGTATTTCAGCTTTATTACTTATTTAAGAATAATTATGAATGGTTTTGATTGCATTAGTATTTTAGGCTGGTAGGTAATTACCTGAAGGGTAATTCCCTACGCCAGTCACGTGCCCTAAAATGGGGAGTGATACAAATCTATGGTATAGGTTTCAAGTTGACTTTCAAGCCTCAAAAGATACACAAAAGAAAATTTAGCCAAACGAATCTACTTCTCCTGGTCAAATGCAAAAAATAAATCTCTTGAATTTAAGCTTGCTACACAAAGAAGCAATTCAATGTTCACCTCTGTAAATATATTGTTAAGCTCTTGAAGTTATCTATTAATCACTTAATAGAATAACTCAATTTGAAAGTAATGCAAATTTGAAACTTTTTGAACTTTATGCTTTGATTTTCCTTGTGTCATGAATGTATCATCCATATTTGGAATGTCAGTATTTTACTTCTCACAAAACAATTATAGTTCATTCAATAAATTATGTCAATATTCATTTCTATTGGTTTGCAATCTTTATTTGCATACTCTACTAATGCTATAGCATTTACATCCAATGTCTTGATAACTTATTTATAACATTAAATAACCACGTTTCAACATTTGATTTTTGGTTTTTAAAGAAATTCTTAATTGTCATTCTTTTTTACTTGCGAAAAATATTATGAGTACTACAATTGGAAGCAAAATTTTTTATTTTCTTTACTTTATTCATTCCTAAATAAAAATTAAACAAAATAGATAAAACTATAATAAATAAGAAAACTAAATACAAACTAACATAAAATTAAGAGTAAAATTATGATAAAAATAGTATAAAAAATAAGCACATACAATTGACTGAATGAGTTGAGAAAATTTAACCTATGTGGGGGCAACTTCTAAATTTTTGTGGGGTCAAAAATATTTTTTACATATATAATAAAAAAAAAATTTCTTGTGGGGGCAATAGCCCCCACATCCTATAAGGTGGGTCTGCCACTGCCTGGGTCCAAATATATTGCTTCTTCTTAAGATATTTGTTTGATATTGTTTGGGTGTTCTAGACCTATTTTAATACATTTAACGTGATATTTAGATTTGGTTTTGTTTCTTAAAATAATATTCATGTTATGTTGTTATGTGATTATTGCTTGACTTTTGTTAAAGCTCATGTGAGTCTTTTTTTGAAAAATTTATTAAAGAAATGTGTTGTTATTTTCATGTTTATTACTTGATTATTTTTCTTCAAAATGCAACATTATTTTCTTGTTAGAGAATAGATAGTCAATTTAAAACACAAATTTCCTTGCCAACTCATCTTGTTTTCCTTTGGCCTTGGTGTTTGATTATTTGAGTGAAGTTGTTTGCTTTTGTTTCTTTTTATTTTATTTTGGTCTATGATTCATTATATTAAAATTTGTTTTTATTATTATTATTTTCTCCTTTTATCCTATTGGAAGGCACAAGCCCTCTATTTTGTTTGTTTATTTATTATTTCGCTTTAGTTCTTTTTGTTTATTTCAATTTATTTTATTTTTCTTTTGTTGTATTTTGGGGTTATGAATGTTACCAATGCAAAGTGAGGTGCCCACACACCTTGCTTTCTTTCTCAGGAAATAACCAAAAAAAAAGAAAAAGAAATAAATGTTTTCTTAATCTTAAAGGTCGCAAAGGCCTTTTGAAAATGATTTAAATAAATGCAAAAAATAGACTGGGTTTTCATAATAAATTTTGAGTTTTTTGTAGTACATTTTTATTAAGAAAATAAACAAATGGGTCCTTGGCTCAAAGTTTCCAAAGGCTTAAATAAAAAGTAAAAATGAACTTGGTAAGGCAAAATTGTTTCGCTCAAGAAATATTCACAAATAAAGTGAGATACATTTTTTCACCTAATTACTTCAAAAAAATATTCTCTCTTCCTTAAAGAATGATTTCAAGGATTACCATTTCCCTCAAACATTATGTGAATGATTGTTCTTCTATTTTGTCAAGCTTTATATAGAAATTCATTTTTTCATATTGTCTTAATTCCCCTCAAACATTATATGGAGAATTATTCTTCTATTTTGTCAAGCTTTATGTGAAAATTCATTTTCTCATATTGTTTTAATTCCTCATAAACATTATGTGGAGAATTATTCTCTCATCTTGTCAAGCTTTAATGGAGATTTATTATTCTATATTGTCTTAATTCATTCATAAGCTTTGGTTATATATTTATTCTCCTACATTGTCCTAACTTTTAAAGATTTTAGGTGAAGATTTATTTTCTTACAATATTTAAAAATAATTTCTTTTTTAGAAGAGATCATGTATCCTTTTTAGGCAAATCTCATCAAAATAATATGAAACTACGTGGACCTTGATCACTTTTGGGGGGCATAGGCATATATATAGTAAGACAGGTCTAATTCTTTTATCATTCGTGTTTCTATCATCGCATTAACAAAGAAGGGTAATTAAAATACATCAAATTTAAAGTACAAGAAATTTAAGGTAATCATCCTTAGGGACGGATGTTGTGGGGTGTTTAACAGGGATTTGGGGCTATATATTGATGTGGGATACAGAGATAGACCTCGAGTTAGCTTGTGAGAAGTGCTGGTTAGGAGGTTAAGATAAAAGTTAAACACTATAATCACTTGAAAAAATAAATGATGTAGGTCTATGCTTGGGGAGTTTAATACATTCTAGTAATGAGAGACTTAGGGCTATAAATTGATGTGGGGTACTAGGATAGACCTTGAGTTAGCTTGTGGGAAGCGCTAGTTAGGAGGTTAAGATAAAAGTTAAACATTAGAATCACTTGAAAAAATAAATGATGTAGGTCTGTGCTTTGGGAGTTTAATATACACTAGTAATGAGAGACTTAGGGCTATAAATTGGTGTGGGATACTGGGAAAGACCTTGAGTTAGCTTGTGGGAAGCTGGTTAGAAGGTTAAGTAAAAAGTAAAACATTAGAATCCCTTGAAAAATAATACATAGAAAGAAAGGAAATATATGAAGTAAAGAATGAAATTTAGAAAAGAGATTGTGAACAAGAACTCTTGGAAAAAGATGCAAGCAAAAGAAACTTTTACAAGTCGAGTCATCAAATAAATGGGAATGTTAACTTATATATAGTTCAAACCTTAGCTAATTCAATCACATCCTTTGAGGTCAGAAAAACTCTAACCATATAATGTGGGGTAGATGTGGAAACTTGTCCCAGGATGTTACATGGATAACTTTAAAGATTCAATTCAAGGTTTGGGGCTTTGGCGATGTATGGGAAAGCATATGCTGCTTCAATATTGAGTTTGATATAGGCAAGGTTGATGCATTAAAGGAGAAAATGTGGTTAAATTTCAAGAAATTAATTGTATGAATTGTTCTGGCTGCAGCAAAATAAAAGTTTCTTTTGTAGTAATTTGACTAAAAATGAATCTTCATGGGTAAACTACTTGAATATAAAAGACCCTAAACTATTCCCTTATTTAATGTATTATATATAAGTTTTAATCAGTCAAAATGCAAAACTCAAGGCAAGATATTCTGTTTCTATGTCTAATTATTTCTAGGGTACGAGAATGGAGTTTAAGCTAGTACTTTATAAATGTTACCTCTTAAAAAGTTCACCCATATGGTTAAATGTGTGTGGTTCTCCACTTATGTAAGCTCGAGTTTTGTGATTGCTTACTTGGTGGGGCATCTAAAAGCAAGGTTGCGTGACACAATATATGCTTATGGAAGGTGACAAAACTAATTTATCTTTTAAAGAATGAGTTCTATGTTAGGTGTTTTGGTTAGAAATGCCTAATCTCTCAGAAAGGATGAGCAATTACTCCCTGCTTTGTTTCTGAGTTACCATTATGTTCAAGAACTGGAGCTATTTTCTTTATCTTTGCATTATATTTTATATTGGCAATAGCCTTGTAAACATATCTGCTCCTTAATTATATGGTTTATAAGTTTATTATTTGCTGAATTCTTTTCTTTTAATAAGGAATGATGTTGCACCCTAATGAGAAACCCAAATGATCGCACACGGCATAATGCCTATTTAGATATATTGAAGAAATGTTTAGTACTTGTCTTTTGCATGCTTCTAACTTGATACTATTTGTTAGAGGTTTATTAGGGTTTGGTGAGGATGCATTACAATCTCTTGCAGGAAAAGTTGGATCTCAGGTACATATTGTTCATTTACTTCTAAAAATTGAGGTCGATAATGTTATTTGACAACAGCTCTACTTTGAAAGCTAGTTCAATAAGTATGGATTCATTTTTGGGTTAAACCCTGATATTTGTTTATCATCTACAAGATGCCAATGACGTACTCACTGCCATAGATCATGTCATTAACTTAGGACTTGCCAATCCATCAAAGATTGTAGTGCTGGGTGGTTCTCATGGTGGCTTTCTGACTACTCACTTGATTGGCCAGGCACAATAAGTCCACATACTCTAACTTCTAAATTATACAATTTTTTGAAAATTTTTCCTCTTTTTGAAAATTATAATTCCAATTTGCTGCAAAATTTGAGCCTTGCATTTAAGTGTCAAGCATGTTTTAATCATTAAATGGGTTTTCATTCTTGTTATAATGTAGTCAGTGAGAGAAGAGAGAAAGAAAAGAATGGAGACGTGAATGAGCTTATTAACTTAACTTGTTAGGTTCCTTTATATTTAGTTATAATTAAAAAATAGGTCAAGTACTGCACAATATTGAAAGCCCAAGCTTATTAGGGCTAGTCACACTCACACATAACTCTTAACCTAGTCGTCAAACTCTCCAACACTTTCCCTTAACTTGGATCATATATATTAGACAAGTCTAGCTTGTTACAAAGGTAACCAACTCTATTCCCATGGAAAGCTTTAGTAAAGATATCTGTGAGTTACTCTCTAGTCTTTATATGTGTAATAAGGAGAAGTCCTTGTTGAATATTTTCACGAATAAAATGATAATCAATCTCAATATATTTCATTCTTTTATAGAACATAGAATTATATGCAATATAGATAGCTACTTGACACCAAAGTTTTAGCAAGTAAATAATGTACCTACATTAATTCACACGTTGCTTGGGCCATAAACCAATATTCTGATTTGACACTTGACCAAGCAACCACATTCTACTTCTTTCTCTTTGATGAAACTAGATTACCTCCCACCAAAACAAAATAATTAGATGTTGATCGTCTGTCTATTGGGGAGCCAACCCAATCTGCATCAGAGAAACCCTCCACTTCATAATACCTAATATACCATGCCTAAAAGCTCTCTTTAAATGAATAATGACTTTCCAGTGAGAGATCCTCAGAGATGACATAAATTGACTAATAACACTCACTAGAGAGGTAATATCCAGACAGGTTATTGTGAGATAATTTAACTGCCCAACTAACCTTCGATATCTCTCAACATCTTGAAAGACATCTTAATCTTCAGCTATGAGGTTTATGTTAGGGACCATTGGGCTTTCACATGGTTTGGCCCCTATAGTCCTATATCTTCAAGTATGTTTAAAGTATATTTTATGTGATACGAAGATACCTTTCTTGCTTCGAGCAACTTCAACACCAAAAAAATATTTCAAATGACTGAGATCCTTTGTTTGAAACTGGGTTTAGAGGAATATCATCCACATACACCACTAAGAGAATGCATTCTTTATCATATTACCAATATAAAACCTAATTATAAAAGTTGCTTCGTTATAACCCAAATTGTAAAACCACCTAACTAAGTCTTCCAAACCAAGCACGAGGAAACTGCTTTAGGTTATATAGAGATTTATTGAGTCGACACACTTTTCTATTCTCCCCTTAAGCAACAAAGTCGAGTGGTTACTCTATATATACTTCCTCCTACAGAGACCTGTTCAAGACGACATTCTTACATTAAGCTGATATAGTCGCCAATGATAGGTAGCTGCAAGAGAGATAAAGAGTTTAACAGAAGCAAGCTTAGCAATGTGAGAAAAAGTATTTGAATAGTCAATCCCGTAAATTTAGGCATAAACCATTACCAACCAAGAGAGGTTTCAACCAAGCAAGGGAGCCATCAGGATTAACCTTCACAATCTAAACTTACTTACATCCAATAGCCTCCTTACCATTGATAAGAGGAACCAAATCTAAATTGTGATTCTAGTGATGTGGTTGCATTTCCTTAAGCATAGTGGCTTGCCGCCCATCATGAGCTAATGTCTCAGTTTCTGTAGTGGGGATAATAATAGAGTCCAAATAGGTTACAAAAGATTAAGCAGTGGAAGACATGCCAGTGTATGAAATATAGGAAGAGTTAAGATAAGTACAAGTTCATTTACCTTTCTGAAGAGCAGTGGGAAGATCAAGTGTAGAAGGTGAATCTTTAGGCTCCTAAGACGAAGAAGCAAATATAGGTAGTGAGTCAAGAGCATCAATGGGTGCCTCAGTCGTTTCCTTTGACCAACGTGTGTAGAAATGTGAAAAGGGAACAATAGAAGTAGGTTGAACATCAGTTGACACATGATCAGAATGACCTATAGAGGGAGTTGAAACAGTGGTGGAGTGGATTCGATAAATTAAGAAATCTTCAGAATTCACAGTGGAAGTAAAATCATAAATGAAAGGGACATGTTCAAATAATGTAACATTCGCAAATACCAAATATTTACCCAAGTATGGATAATAACATCGATAACCCTTCTGGTGGCAAGGATATCCAAGAAAAATACATTTGAGTGAATGAAAATCTAATTTAGAGACATGAGGGCGAACATCTTAAATAAAGCAAGTGTAACCAAAGACTCTAAGGGGAAGAGGAAAGAGAGATCTAGAGAAGAAGAGAATATCATATGAAATTTTACCTTGAAGAATAGAAGATGGCATATGAGTGATCAAATAACAAGTTGTAGAAATTGCATCCCTCCAAGAATGTTTAGGAACTTTCATACGAAACATAAGAACTTTAGCAACTTTCATTAATAAATTGTACAATTTGTATTTAATAAAATATACACTTTATATTAATATTACTAATTATTAAATTGTACAAATTATATTAATAAATTGTACAATTTATACATATTATGTATTGCTTATTAATAAATTTTACTTAAAAAATTGTAATAGAGAAATATTTTGAGGTCATATGAATTGTACAATTTATATGAACATTACTCTTTACTCTATTATTTTCTATTCTAAAAGACACATAATAAGTAATATAGAATCAGTATAAGTGATCTATACATTTAATATTTTAGAACGAAAAAATAGAGTAAAGATTAATATTAATTATACAATTTATTAAGATACATTGTATAATTTATACTATACAAATTATAAATTGCTCAACTTATAAATAAATTATACAATTTTTTCTGTATAATTTATTAATAAGTAGTACATAATCAATATAAATTGTACAATTTTTAATAAATTTTATAATTATTTTAAAATTTGACATTATTTAAACTATTTTTGTACAGTTTATATTAATATTTCTCATTACCCTATTTTTTTTTTACAATGTTAAATATCAAGATCATCTTATATTGATTATATACTACTTATTATGTGTCTTTTGTTGGTTGCTGGTCTTATGTATGAATAGTCAACATTCTCAAAATATTTCTCTGTTACCACCTAAACGTCCACTTAAGCTATCACATGAGTGCAAAGACATCTTTTATGCTATACAAGTTAGTAATAAGTTATTGTTTTCTTCTTCCTATACTTTTTTTATATACTCATTTTGACATATTTTAATTGATTATAGAATGACTTAAGAAACTTAGAGATGATATAGAACAAGTGAAGCATGAGCTGGGCCTACGCAGGAAGCTTTTAGAAGGGTTTTGGGGACAACTGCAGCCCAATAATCCTATTGCCATAGGACATCGAATGCATGCAGCCAACAAAAATATTAGGACCTTGATAAGTGGCACCAAATGTTGTGAAACGAGTGGCTGAAGGTTATTTGCTATGCAATCATCCTTAGTTAGGAAGAGAGAGAGAGGGGCAGCAAGGGAGGGAGAGAGATGAACTCAGAGGCTCCAAATGTTGTGGAACGATCCCTTTCTCCTTTGATTTCTTCCCTCTTTCTCCTCCTAACCAAGGATGATTGCATAATAAATAACCTCCAGCCACTCGTTCCGCAGCATTTGGAGCCTCCTATAAAGGTTCTTAATCTTTTTGTCGGCCACATGCATATGATGTCCTATGGCAGTAGGATTATTGGGGAGTAGGTATCCCCAAAAACCTTCCAAAAGCTTCATGCGCATTCCTAGTTCATGCTTCATTTATTCGATATTATCTCTAACTTTTTTAAGTCTCTTTATAATCAATTAAAATATGTCAAAATGAGTATATAAAAAAAACACAGGGAAACAAAAATTACCATTAACTTGTATAACATAAAATAAGTCATTGTGCTCATGTGATAGCTTAGGTGGATGCACAAGCAGTAACAAAGAAATATTTTGAGAATGTTGACTATTCATACATAAGACCAGCAACAAACAAAAGACACACAATAAGTAGTATATAATCAATATAAGCTTATATCGATATTTAACATTGTAGAACAAAAAAAATAGAGTAAAGAGTAATATTAATATAAATTGTCTAAAAAAAAAGTTTAAATAATGTCAAAATTTAAAAAAATTGTTCAATTTATATTAATATTACTAATTAATAAATTGTACAATTTAAACTGATTATGTACTTCTTGACCAAGGATGATCGCATAACAAATAACCTTTAGCCACTCGTTTCACAGCATTTGGAGCCACCTATCGAGGTCCCTAATATTTTTTTCGGCTGCATGTATTCGATGTCTTATGGTAGTAGGATTATTGGGGCAGGTGTCCCCAAAAACCTTCTACATGCTTCTTGCGCATAGTCGGCTCATACTCTATTTGTTCTATATCATGTCTAAGTTTTTTAAGTCTCTTTATAATTAATTAAAATATGTCAAAATGAATATATAAAAAAAGCATAAGAAGAAGAAAAAAGAGAAAACAAGAATTTACTATTAACTTGTATAGCATAAAAGATGTCTTTATGCTCACGTGATAGCTTAATTGGAAGCTTAAGTGGTATAGAAAAATATTTCGAGAACATTGGCTATTCTTACATAAGAGTGGCAACCAACAAAAGATACATAATATGTAGTACATGATCAATATAAGCTGATCTCAAGATTTAACATTGTAGAACAGAAAAAATAGAGTAAAGAGTAATATTAATATAAATTGACAAAAAAGAGTTTAAATAATTTCAAATTCTCTATAAGTTGTACAATTTATATTAATGTTACTAATTAATAAATTGTATAATTTATAAATTGTACATAATAAAATTTACAATTAAATATAAATCGTGTAATTTAATATAAGTTGTACAATTTATATTGATTATGTACTATTTATTAATAATTTTTTCATAAACAATTGTACAATTTATATTACTAAATTGTATAATGTATCTTAATAAATTGTACAATTAATATTAATATTATTTTTTACTCTATTCTTTTTGTTCTAAAATGTTAAATCTCGAGATTAGCTTATACTGATTATGTATTATTTATTATGTATCTTTTCTTTGTTGCTGCTCTTATGTATAAATAACCAGCATTTTCTAATATTTTTGTTATAGCCTGAGCGTTCACCTAAGCTATTACATGAGCGTAAAGACATCTTTTATGTTATATTAATTGGTGGTAAGTTTTTGTTTATTGTCTTTTCTCTTGTTCTTTTTCGATATATTTATTTTGACATATTTTAATTGATTATAGAGAGATTAAAAAAAGTTAGAAATGATATAGAACAAATGGAGCATGGTCTGGGCATGGTCTGGAAACTTTTGGAAGATTTTTGGGGACACTTGCGGCCAAATAATCCTACTGCTATAGAACATCGGATGCACGTAGCTGAAGAAAAGATTAAGAACGTTGATAAGAGGCTTCAAATGCTGTAGAACGATCTCCTTCTCCTCTGATCCACTCATTTTGCAACATTTAGAGCCTCAAATTAAGGTCCCAAATATTTTATTCCGCTACGTGCATTCGATGTCTTATGGCGGTAGGATTATTGGAGTTTATGTGCCCTAAAAAACCTTTCAAAAGCTTTATGTGTATGCCCATCTCATGCTCCATTTGTTCTATATCGTCGATTTTTTAAGTATATCTATAATCAATTAAAATATGTCAAATTGAGTATATAGAAAAAGTAGAAGAAGAAAAAGAGAAAACAAAAACTTACCCCTAACTTGTATAACATAAAAATATCTTTGTGCTCACGTGATAGCTTAGGTGGATGCTCAGGTGGTAACAAAGAAATAAAGCTATTCATATATAAGAGTAGCGAGAAACGAGACATATAATAATAAGTAGTACATAATTAAAATAAGTTGATCGTGAGCTTTAACATTGTAGAATAGAAAAATAGAGTAAAGAGTAATATTAATACAAATTATACAAAAAAGAGTTTAAATAATGTCAAATTTTCAATAAATTGTACAATTTAAACTGATTATGTACTACTTATTAATAAAATTTATATAAAAAATTGTACAATTTATATATAAGTTGAGGTATTTATAATTTGCATCATATAAATTGTACAATGTATCTTAATAAATTGTATAGTTAATATTAATACTACACTTTACTCTATTTTTTTTGTTCTAAAATGTTAAATGTCTAGATCACTTATATTGATTCTATATTACTTATTATATGTTTTATATGAGTTGCTGCTCTTATGTATGAATAACCAATATTCTCAAAACATTTCTCTGTTACCACCTAAGCATCCACCTAAGCTATCACGTGAGCGTAAAAACATATTTTATGCTATACAAATTAGTGGTACGTTTTTGTTTTTTCTTGTTATTTTTTGACATACTTATTTTGGCATATTTTAATTGATTAAAAAGAGAATTAAAAAAATTTGAGACGATATAGAACAAATGGAGCATAAGTTGGGCATGCACAAGATTTTTTGGAAGGTTTTTTGGGACACTTAGGCCCCAATAATCCTATCGTCATAGGACATCGGATGCACGTACCCGAAGAAAAGACTAGGGACCTTGATAAGAGGCTCTAAAAGTTGTAGAGCGATCCCTTTCTTGTCTGAGTTCTTCCCTCTCTCTTGTTGCCACTCTCTCTCTTTTCCTGACCGAGGACGATTGCATAACAAATAACCTTCAGCCACTCGTTCCACAATATTTGGAGCCACCTATCGAGGTCTCTAATATTTTTTTTTTGGCTGCATGCATTCGATGTCTTATGGCAGTAGGATTATTGAGGTACATGTGTCCCCAAAAACCTTCTAAATGCTTCCTGCGCATATGCGGCTCATGCTCATTTGTTCTATATTGTGTCTAAGTTTTTTAAGCCTCTCTATAATTAATTAAAATATGTCAAAACGAGTATATAAAAAAACATATGGAGAAGAAAAAAGAGAAAACAATAACTTACTATTCACTTATATAGCAAAAAAATGTCTTTATGCTCACGTGATAGCTTAAGTGGACGCTTAGGTGATAAATGAAAAATATTTTGAGAATGTTGGCTATTTGATTTATTTCAAATAAATAAATTTGTGCTTGGTTCAATTTGAGTCGAGTCGATTATACAATTAACCCTAACTCTAAGATTCAAATAGGCCATCTTCCCCTTCCCTTTACCCTTCCCTTCGTCCCTCCTCCCCCTTCGTCTTCCCCTCCTCTCCCTTCCCCTCCCTCTTCTTCATCCCCTTCTTAACTAGTGGACTAGTGGAACTAGTGATCCTTTTGGTTCACCCATTTTTTATCAGTTCGACAGTTGGTCACCGATTTTTTGTTTCCTCAAGTTTAAGGTATCAACCGGACCGGCCACTTGTTTTCAGAACATTGAGACTATGACTCATTACTTTGTGGACCCAAACTCTAGATAAAGAATAAAATATTCAAACTAGACATTATTGTAAAGCAATATAGCACCATAGAGTACAAGAAAAAAATATTTCTTCTTAAAGTTAAAGATTGTTTCGCCTAGCTGTGAAATAGAAAGAAACAACTTTTTAAAAATTATTTTACATGTATTTAGCTAAAATATAAAATTTATTTTAAATGAGAGCATAATCTTTTTGTTTTTTACTATGAGATAGAATCAACAAATTGAAGCTTCTACTTTGAGGCAAAATCAAAATCAAAATTCCCCTTTCATCCACCATGTCCCGAAGAGTAACTAGGACCAATTCAGTCACATTTTCATGTTCCAATTAAACACTTTGCTTTTTTGATTATTCTCAAAGAAAAAGAATAATCTTTTTACCAAAGACATGTGATCCAATCACGATCTTTTAATAATATTATTGACTCTAGAGATATAGTAATATGGAGAAGAAAAAATTGTTTCAAGCACTGAGAGTAGCTTTCCGCGGCCTGGGATTTTGGGTGTCTGCTATTCCTTTCCTATAATGACTAAACCCTCACTCAAAATAAAGAATTACAAAGGATCTTTCAACCTTATATTTCTTATCAAACCTCTTAAAATATTGATTGGACACTTTCATATTTTTATTAAAAATCTAATATGTTTGTAACGTTTATGACTTGTTTTAGGTTTCATCTGACTAAAATAATGATAGTTATAGGTTGAAAGGTTGAATTTGAAGGTTTCATGGTTAATATAGGTTCAAGGTTAAAAATCTTTTTTAAAAACATCAAAATATTATGTTAATCAAGCATTTATCAATTATCAAACATTTGTAAATTAAATTAAATATAAAATATTATTAATTAAAAATAATCAAAATACACTAAAACAATATTTTTGCATGACCTCCTCCATGAACCTCCGTGTAATAACCCTTAAGAGTCTTTGTCACATTTTGCATAGTAAACTTGTTTTATTCCTAAGGAAATGTTTTTGAGAACTAGCTATATGTACCGAATAGTTGTTGGAGTCAGGAGAAGACAATAAAAGGAAAGATTTTCAGATCGGGCACTAGAGTGCCATGTTTGATCGACTAGACCCCATGGGGTGGTAGACTGAACTTCACGGTAGGAAAAATTAAAAATAACTAGAGTGCCATTTTTTGCGCAAAACACAAGTGTTTTGGCTGGAGCCACTTTGGGGCGACATCTAAGATATTTTCTAGGCTTTCATATGTATTTCCTCTAATTTATTACTAAGATTTGATCCTCCATGTCATTTATTTCGTTGATTCATTAAATCACTTTGGTCTTGGTGTTTAGGAAGTACCAGGATTGGCTTCTGAGTGACTAATAATCTATAGCAAGGGATTTGGAATAATCTAACATTATTTGGAGGTATGATAGCCTTTTCTTACTATCCCTTTGATATATGTTTCATCCCTTTCAATTATTTCGCCCTAGTAGTTTCAAGATAGGTTATTTTGGACTCTAACTACACTAATGGGTAATTTTATTGTACCATTACAGTTTAGAACTGCTATAGAACGGTTCAAAAACCTCAGACAACACCGTAGTTGTACGCACGTCAAACATGTGAGTGGGATTGTGTCTAGTATACTAGGAAGCGTTATGTTATGTTATATGTATTGTCAGCCCCTTTTACTTACCAATTTAGATCTTGAAAGTGCCTTCTATGTTGTTTTACTCTTCCTAAAAAATGTGTTTGTTTTATGTGTTCCGAGTCTTCCTATATAATTTGCAAACTGATTTAGAAACTACTCTGAAATCTGTATTTTGAAAGGACCTAATAGATGACTTATAAAACACCTAATTGGTAACACTCTTAGAGCCATTATCATGTACCTAAGAATTAACCTCGAGCTGTATGTTTCGCCAATTGACGAGTTCATTGGTGTATGATATTCTGACATGAATAAACCATATGAATACATGTGATTGACTTACACTGTGTGACATTCTGGCATACATAACTGCATCATTGCATATTATGCATACCCGACGGGATAGGAAATTCCCCGATGTCTGAAAAGTCTGTCTTGGTTTTGTAAGGTTACTTCTTGGATTTTTTGTTCAGTTTACTTTTTGGTTGTACTGATTCATATGTTTCTCCCTGCTTTTGTAATGCTGAACTTTGGCCTTTGAATAGTTAAGCCCCATATTTGCTTTATAGTATAGAGTATGTAAGACCCAACTTTTTAGTGGTGTCCTAGTTCCTATTGGACTCATTTGTATTCATTGAGTCAATAGACTCACCCTTCTCTGTTTATTTATTTAGCTTCAGAGGACGATCAACATCAACCTCCACCATCTTGACTTGTTGTGTCTAATTCAATAAGGTACTCTTGGAAGCTAGTTGACTTAAGTATTAGGATGTCATTTGCAGTTACTAGGAACATGATTTCGATTATATTATTTGAGTTCTATTAATGATTTTGGATGTTTCTAGTATCCAAACCAGAGACTGTGATGGAGGCTGGGACATGTGAGTGACAATTTGGGTGCACATTTAAGCTCTATTTGTCATAATGAAAATTAAATTTTACTAAAAGGTATATTTTCTTTATAGAAAATGAGTTATTTTCATATGTTTGAATAATACACTGAAAATTATATTTTCTTGCTTGGTGAATTATGAGAAAATATACAAGTTTTAGAATATATGATCATAATATTCTTAAATTTAAAAGGTTTCTTTTGGAAACATTGTGATTTTTTTGTACCTTTTGACAATAAAAGTAATAAATTAAGGTTAATATTTTTTAAATTTATTAAAGATTAATTTGTCACACCCCACTTTAGAGCACGTGACCGACGTAAGAAATCACCATTCAGGTAATAACCTACCAGCCTAAAGTACTCATGCAACTAATATCATTAATACTATTTTTAAATGAATAATAAAAGTTAAGTATACTTTCACCAAATTTTCTAGGTCCATAATTTAATAAAATTTCGGCCAAATGAAGTTGAAGGTGAAGCTAGAGGATAATCACCAGTGACCTTATATGAAAAATGTAAAAATTTAAGGGATGAGTCCACCAACTCAATGAATGAAAAACAGACTTACTGATGGATACATGAACTCCTATGTGTAAAGTGCATTACTGCAAAAATCATGTGAGAATCTCGTTTTAGTACTTAAAGAGATAATTTCGATATAATATGCACCTAATGCACCTTACATATCAGAAATAAAATAATTTATATTTCACAATCATATTACAATAATATTTAACAATATGTCAAAGAGTGGTTATGTCTAGAAATACTTCAATAAAAATAATAAATCCTAGGATCCATAACAATTCAAGGGGAGAACCTAAACTGAGAAAACAATATTTTCACTCCAAAAGATAAAACTCAACCGGAGGGCAACCTGACCTTCACCTTCGAGAACTGCGCTCGTCGAAAGGAAATACTTAATTTCATGTTTCCTCTCGGAGCATTCTCATCCGGAGAAAACCATTCATAATCAAACTCAATCTTCTGCCAGGAACTACACTCATTGACAAAAGTACCATTTGTTAGGAATTACCCTCAACTGATAAGGGTTGTCACCTGGGTGCACCTAGTGGTTCTACTACCACTCTACTACGGATTCCAGAATACATTTATAAATCAATTTCATAAATATCATACAATTCAGGCTTTCCCATAATCACTATGAGAAAATAGTTCATATTTAATAATAGAGTAATAATTTCACACACACACACACACACACACACACACACACACACACACACATATATATATATGGGGAGGACTAAGCTACCATCCCCTCCCCCCCAATTTTTTTTCTTTTTTTACTTTCTCTATTTTTTATGTTTTTTTTAATTTTTTTTACTTTTTAAAAGTAATTTATTTTTTATCTCATGTATTTTTTTCAAAATGTTTAAAAATGTTTTAAAATTTTTTCTTAAATTTTTTTACATTCCTTTTACTATTCATCCATAATTTTTTTTTACTATTCATTTGTAACTTAAAAAATTCTACAAGAAATACAAAAGCATTTCAAAAAATTCTGAAAAAAATTCATGATATAAAAATTGATTAATTGATTTTGAAAAGTAAAAAAATTTTTAAAAAAATCAAAAAAAATATAAAAACTCCCTTATTGCCCACTTTGTGGGTGATAGGGGAATAACTCCCTATATATATATATATATATATATATATATCACTTTACTTAACCGCTTCCAATTCATATTCAAAAATATTATTGAACTACAAACTAAAATTTTACGATTCAAGCATTCAGAGACAAGTAAGAATTCACTCACAGTTTGGTTTGTAATCCGATCCTCAATCCAAAACAAACCTTCTTTCACTATTGATTTAGGCTTGAAGAGGTTGGTTCCAATGCCCCTATATAGCCAGTACACCATAATGTATTAACCTTACTAACTTCAGTACTTGTCAACACTAAAATTTGATTATTTGAATTTCCTTTCTAATCATCCTCACTTTACAGAATAAGGTTTAGGAAGGGGAAGACTCTAGGAATACCATTTATTCGATTACTAAGTTGACTTAAATAAGGAATTGATATTGAGCATTTAAGAACAAGGGTTGTTGAAGGAAGTTTCAGAAAATAATGCAACTTTCATGAATATGTTGAAATTGGTAACTCCATTCATATTAGAATTTATTTTATAGTTCACCCACACAATGAAACATTACAGTATCCTGTGAAATATCTTTCCTTTGAACTCAGGTCATATTTACAAAGTCAGAGTTTATCAGTAGTACAGAGTCAAAAGGATACTTTGCTGATTTAGAAAGAATAAGTTTGACTCTTAATTTTTCTTTCTAGCATTTCATCAAATAGTTGGTGTGCATTCCAGAACTCAATTCTAAATGTCCAATAACTAATCATGAAATTGAGAAAGGAAGAAAGGAATGGTAGCCCTAAATTTACTTAATTCTACAGAAGCATTGTAATGGTTTACCTATAAGAAGACGACGTTGAAATATGGCTCCCACACACACGGCTACACGACACTACAAGGAGGAGGATCACTTTGAAGAAATCCCAAAAAAAATGGCCTTGAATCCTTTAAAAATGGTCCAACACAACTCCCAAACTAAGCCACCACGTGCGGTAATGACGACAGCCCACTCAGCGATGACGGTGGTGGCTGGGTGGTCAAACCGAAGGCAATGGCTGAGGGGCTTCATGATGTGATGAGGATGAAAGTTAGAGAGGGACTTTGCATAAGGATGTGCAGTAAGAGCTTAGAGGAAGAAGAATGGGAGAGGGATTTTCTCTTAAGAATTTAAATAGATGGAGGACTAGAGGGCAATTCTCTCAAAGTTTAAGACTTATTAAAAATTGCTACTTAGTCCCTATAGTTTTGGTTATTTACATTCGGGCCCTCATTCACCAATTTTTTTAAAAGTAAATTTAAAGTTGTAAATTCTTTTTTTTTAATTTGGGTATTGCATAATTATATAAAAATTTATTCTTTTATAATTTTTTATGTTTTCAAATATATATATATATATATATATATATTATCATATTAACAAAAACTAAAAAACATGAATTATAAAAGGTTTAATTACATTTTCCCCCTAGTTTATAAAAGTTGCAGTTTTGGTCCCTCAAAATGAAATTAGAAGATTAAAATTATAACTTTGCTGGAACTTTGATAAAACTAAGAGAATTATATTGTTCAAGATGAAAATAGGAGGATTAAAATTGTAACTTTGACAAATTAAGGAAACAAAATACGATTAAGCCATTATAAAAAGAAATTATGGGTCTATGACATTAAACATATGTATATATTAATATTTTAAAAACTAAACCAGTGATTGAACTGGATACGATTCGGTGGTATGACGTTGAGTCGTGATTACATTGAAATTTTCAAAATATGGATTATATATAGAACATTATATTGTTAAATACATAAGTTTAAAAAAAATAGAGTATGAATAATTTTTTAATATTAAATTGGTTTAAAATACAAATTTTAAGAATAATATATTTAAATGTTTAATATAAAATGCATGTGATATTTTTTGTTGTTGAAAGTGATATTTCTTATATTTTAAAGGCTAAAAAAGTTGTTAACATTTTCACAAGACATTAATTTTATTTATTTTACAAAGATGTAATAAATATATTAGTTTAACGTAATGTTTAAAAAACTAGATTGATCTTTGAACAGAAGAAGCAGCGAGTAACAGGTAAGTGGTTCAACCGTGATTGAACCACGGTCAAACTAGATTTAAATTAAAAATATTTTTTTAATTTGTATATTATATATCTAGTATAATATATTAGATAATAATTAAATAAATTAGATAATAAAAATAATTAACTAATAAGTGTTAAAATGCTTGAAACATCATTAAATAATTTCATTACAATTAAAATAAATTTATAATTTTTATAACATAATATTTAATATTTAATATTATATTATATATTAATAATATAATATAAAAAAATAAATAATACATACTAATTAATATATATATATAATATCAATAAATTATTTAAATAAAATAAAAAATATTATTTATATATATATATTAAAAATAAAAAATAATATAAGATAATAATATTTTAATCAAAATATTACTTTTTAATTATTTTGTTTTGATCATTTAATAAAAATGTATTTTTTATATAAATTATAATTTAAAAAAGTAATATTTTTAATTTTTAATTTTTTTTAATCATTTTTGTAACTTGTAATTAAGAAAGTTGTTTGGAAGGTGAAGTTTTTGTCTTGTCCCCCCACTTGTCTGACCTGTAATTAAGAAAGTTATTGAAAGGAAAAGTTATTGTCTTGTCCCCCCACTTGTCTGACTCTCACTTGTCTGACTTGTAATTAAGCAAGTTATTGAAAGGTAAGTTATTGTCTTAAACTTGTCTGACTCCCACTTGTCTGACTTGTAATTAAGAAAGTTATTGGGAGGTGAAGTTATTGTCTTGTCCCCCCACTTTTGCCATTACTTGCTTGGAGTTGGAATGTTTGCAGAGCCTCGTGAGAAGAAATTAGGAATTGTGAGCCTTTGCATTTTCTAAGCGTTTTTCCTCCAGAATTTATTTGGGCGCTCTGTCTCATCACTCATCAACCGACCCACGTTCTTCACAATCTTGATAACACAGCATCCACAGCAAGAGGTATCAGCAATGTTTCACTGTGCTTTTTTTTTTTGGTTGGATGTGAGTGGTTAGAGCAGAAGGTAAGTGGGTGAGCTCAAAGAACTTCGACGAGGAATTTGACTTTTTAGATATTTTCTTTCAATGATATGATTTCATCTGACTTCTTGAAATTGGAGGAATCAGTGACCTACCTGATTCATTGATTTTTTACAAGTTTGGCCCGAGTCATTGATTTTTTTATTAATTTTTCATTAAATTTTTGGTTTCTTAATTTTAAGAGGCCTACCAAACTAGTCAAGGATCTAGTTCCTAGTTAAATCGGTTGAATCGACCAATCAATTTGATTTTCAAAACATTGGTTTAACAATCTTTAATAAAAATTAATTTTAAGTAGTGGTTGAGTTAAAGAGTTTGATCTTTCTGCCTCTCCCATTTTTCATATTCTTTAAAAAGTGGATTTCTTGTAATCATCAATAATTGTATTTATTAATAATGATACAGACTCATATTCATCACTTTGTGGACCCAAACTCTAGAAGGAAAATACAAAATGCAAGCTGGATTCATAGTTATCGTTTATGTAGCTAGGTGCAAGCACTTTATTAGAATATGGTCCTCACAACTGCACTAAAAGATCTAACCCACCTAAGTCTTTTTCTATGACAAAATGAGAAAATGAAACTTTAGCGTCCTTTATTTTTAGCAAATTGTGAGGGATTTTAATTTGCTCATTGTTGTTGTCTGTATGCGTATTATGAACATCTCGGTTCTGAGGTACTGAAGGCGGTAGAATGAGGTCGGTTCTGTAAACAAGTAAACAAGGAGCTCGGGCGCGATTATTACACTCTGATGCCAAAGTTAGTTTTTGTCCGAGCTTATAATTCATCTCTAGTCATACTTGAGGAGTGTATTTATAGGCTGGTGTTAATTGGTCCTTAGTGGATCTGGTCGTTGGACCTTGGCTGTTGGGCTTTGGCAAGGTCCACTACACTTGCCCCCAAAAAATCTACGGTCGGTGTCCGTGACTTTGGGAGCTCAAGTGGTACCAGGGTCACCCTTGCGATCCCTAAAGGGGGAGGGGTTTGATTCCTGGGGACGTCTCCCTACGATAGCCAATGCTTGAGGGAATAAATAAACAAAAGGTTTGGGGGACGCCTTATAAGCTCCTTCCAAAAGTTGGCGTTTTTGTTGAAAGCTCAAGTGGTACCAGGATTACCCTTGCGATCCCTAAAAGGGGAGGGGTTCGATTCCTAGGGAGCCGCCCCCAACGCAGGAATAAATAAACAATAGCGGTATTGTGGAGGACCCAGTCCTCAACACTCATGGACATATATCATTATCTTTAAAAAAAAAACAAATACAACATATATAAACCCACGACTAATTAATAGAAGTGTGATCCCTTCATGGCGCCTCCTCCCCTACACAGGAGCATCATGCTCTTGTGAGAGGAAGGGACTGTAGGCCCTAATTAAGTGATGGATCTTACACCCACTGCATTACCTTTTAATGTTCCAGTGCATGTGCTCCACGTTTTCTTTTGAAAATTTCTTTTCATCTATTAAGTGATGCTATAGATAATGGAGGCTTCTGAGCTAAATTTTCATTTCAATCTTTACTACTCAGTGCAATCATCAGTACTCCAATGGCAGCAACAGCTACCACCCAGTTAACAGAAAATCAATCAAGGGGTTGGGCGGAATCATTCGATGATGAAGAGGAAATTCTTAGCCAAGAATGTAAAGAGTTGCTTCTTTCTCTTCCCAAAGAGAAGGGTTGGACAACACCATATTTCTACCTTTACCAAGACTTTTGGTGCTTGCCAACTCGAATCCAAGCCATAAAGTCTTTTCAGGAGCATTTCCGAGCAGAAGATAGTGACATTATTGTGGCTACCTTTCCAAAATCAGGTACTACTTGGTTGAGAGCTCTTATTTTT
The DNA here is from genome assembly GCA_034509205.1 of Ceratonia siliqua. Classification (NCBI taxonomy): domain Eukaryota; kingdom Viridiplantae; phylum Streptophyta; class Magnoliopsida; order Fabales; family Fabaceae; genus Ceratonia; species Ceratonia siliqua. Next base: position 17,272 of record JASKGM010009704.1, on the reverse strand, counting down.
GCCATTGTAAATCGCAAGAGTTTCCCACCTTCAGAAAATAACCATCCTTTGCTTACTTCCAATTCCCATATGCTTGTGCCTTCCTTTGAGACCAACCTTTATGCAAATAACCTAAATCCAAATCTCTCCAATTTACCTGAGCCAAGAATTTTTGGTACCCACATACCGTTTGCTTCATTGCCTGACTCAATCAAAAAGTCCAATTGCAGGATAATCTACATGTGTCGGAACCCATTTGACACTTTTGTTTCTTCCTGGTTTTTCTATAACAAATTGAGGCCAGCATCATTGCCCACATTAACATTTGAGGAGGGCTTTGAATTGTACTGCAAAGGGGTAATTAGGTATGGTCCATTTTGGACCAGTATGTTGGGATATTGGAAGGAAAGGACAGAGACTCCTGAAAAGGTTATGTTCTTGAAGTTTGAGGACTTAAAAGGAGATCTTAATTTTCACTTGAAAAGAGTGGCAGAGTTCTTGGGCTGCCCTTTTGCCTCAGAGGAGGAAAGTAGGGGTGTAATTGAAGACATAGTTGAGCTATGTAGCTTTGACAAGATGAAGGAATTGGAGGTAAACAAGACTGGAAAATTCTTCAACTTACTTGAAAATAAGAACTTCTTTAGGAAGGGTGAAATAGGGGACTGGGTTAATCATTTATCCCCTTGGATGGTAGAGAAATTATCCAAAGTGACAGAAGAAAAATTAGGTGGGTCTGGTCTTTCGTTTTAACTGCTCTCTTAGTGTAACTAGCTATCATCGCCATTTTCACAACACTGTGAAACTAGGAGGACGGTATTCCAATAAGTAGTCTGCTTCTACACAAGGACTTTGGATTTCCATTTCAAATATGTATTTTGCAATTGTTGTTATGCAGTTGTTTTTTTTTCCAATAATAGAACTAGCTGGATGGAAAATGTGTATCAGAGTTTTCTGATAATGAAAAAAATGCATCAATTTTATTTTTTCTTCTTGTAGTAACTTTAAGAAGCAACGGACTAATTTCTTGTTCTATGGTGCTATTTTTCTCTACAATTATTCTCCATTGAGAATCTGGAACCACAAAGTGATAAGTCCTAGTTTTCGTAATCAATAAAAGTACAATTATTATTTATTGATCATTACAAAACATTCATTTGACTCTGTTTAGCTTATGAGCGGAGAGAAATTGGGGGATAATGCTTTTGAAATGGTTTTATTATGTTAAAGAAGGAAGTAACAACAACAAATTTTTACTTTCCATCGAACTGGTTCCCTAACTTTATGGTATCTCAAATTAGAATATTGTTATTTATGAACCAAATTTTATTATAAAAAATAAATTTTATTCAAAAATAAAACCCAATGCCATTTACAACAATTATGAAAATCTCATATCTAATAATAACATATGAAACATTTAATAATTTTTTGTTGAACTAAAGGGTAAATGAATACAAGTTTTAGTAATTGTATAAACTACATTTTTTAATTAAAAATTTTCATTATCATTATTGGTACTGCGACAAAATAATCATGTTTGTCCAATTAATATATTAGATACAACAATTTTTATACTAATATAAGATTCTTAAACATTAAAAAAAAAATTAGGAACACTTCGATCACCTCGATTGAATGAAAAAACGAGAAAAGAAAGCATACCCAAAAGGAAACCGAACTGAAGGAACAAATTATTCTGTATTTCATTCAAGAACACACAAATTTCCAGTCATATATATACAGCTTCAATAGATGATTCTAGATTACTTCAAACCACAAAAAATTTAGTTATTTGAAATAAACCGAACCTGAAAATAAGTCCTCGATCAACTTAATTTTTTAAATAAAAGGTATATTTTTTTTATTAAAATATAATTTTTAGGGGGATTAAGTTACGTCTCTTGCTTAATTTTTTTTTACTTTTTTTTATTTTTAATATATTTTTTTAAAATTTTTAAAATAAATTAAATATTTTTTATCTTATGTATTTTTTTAAAATTTTTTAAAATATTTTTAAATTTTTTCTTAAATTTTTTTATATTTCTGTTGTTATTTATCTATAATTTCTTTTATTATTTATTTGTAACTTAAAAAATTTAAAAAAATATACAAAAATATCTCAAAAAGTTTTAATAAAAATACATTAAATAAATATATAATTAATTAATTAATTTTATAAAATAAAAAATATTAAAAAATTTTTTTTAAAAATTTTAAAATTATTCTACCGTACACACAAATAGATAACAAGCCCTCATTTTTATTTACACAAACAGAACCTAAATATCCACCCCAAATTTTCACTCACATGTCCTTGTCTCATCGGCCTCTGTTTCCTTTTGCCTATGTGGAGAACGTGTGATTCTAATGTCTGATAAAATGTACCGTACTACGGCAGCTCCTGAGGTTTTTTCCTATTTTCTAGGAGAAGTCTAACCTACATCCCCAACTCATTTTTTTTTATATTTTTTTTTAAATTTATTTACTTTTTAAAAATAATTAAATATTTTTTATCTTATATAACTTTTTCAGAATTTTTTAAAATGTTTTTCAATTTTTTCTTAAATTTTTTTTATATTTCTATTACTATTTATTCATAATTTTTTTAATATTTATTTATAATTTAAAAAATTCTAAAAAAATATAAAAATATCTTTAAAAATTTTAAAAAAAAATTATAATATAAAACTTAATTAATTGATTTTAAAAAATAAAAAAATTTTAAAAAATATAAAAAAAATTTAAAAACTCTCCTATTGCCCACTAATGTAGCGGTAGAGAAGTATTTACCTTTTTCTTAATGTACACTCACATGTCCCAGTCTTGTTACTCTTTATAAAATCACTTATCAAATCAAATCAAATCAAATCTTGCAAGTTCCTTTACCTCTGTTTGCACTAATATTCTTTTCTCCTTTTTAATAAAGGATATGTTTTTGTTAGAATAAGGGAGAATAATTGAAAATAAGTGGGCTTGTAGCCTTGTATCATTCTAATGTAATATAACAATAATTTCATAAAATTGTAAACATATAAGAAAACAATTAAAATAAAATATGAAGATATATATGAAAACAATTAAAATAAGTGAGTTGGTCCCACGTGACTATGGGGTATTTGATTTAAATACCATTAATCTATACTCTTAAGTGGGATAACCACTCTACTATCTTTACTTATAATTAAATTAAAATACATATATATATATATATATATATATATATATATATATAAATAAAGGATATGTTTAAACCAAGTGGGGCCAATTCATTTTTTTAATAAATTAATTTTTTTAAAAGATATTTTAATTATATGACACACTTATCTATTATGAAATTACATATTAATTTTCATTAAAAATTTAAAAAATACTATAAATTAACTTAATTTTAAATTTAATCTTAATTAAATATTTTATGTGTCTAAAATATCATTTTTAAAAAAGGCTTGTGAAACGAAAACATTGACGTAAACACATTTTTCCAACAAGCTTTAAAAATGTTCATGTTTCTTCATTAGGTTTTACTACATTTCTATGTGAATATAATTGGCCTGTTACATTTTTTTTATAATTAATAACAAAAAAGTTTAAAGGTTCTCACAGGTTATTTTAGACATATAAATTATTTAATTAAAATTTGAGTTAAATTGTTATATATTTGTTAGTTTTTAATAGAGATTTTTTAAAAGAGATCCTTATATATTTTCATAATAGAAGGTAGAACATGTAAATTCAATACTTTGTTATACTCCTATTTATTTGAGGGCTTATATATTTTGCTTAATTTTTTTCATCATATTCCAAATTGTTATATCAATTATTGATAGATTTTTAATACAAAATATCCTATTTTTCTTAAATTTTAATAGTTTTAAAAAAATATAAATTCATTCAAAAGTAAAGTCTAGCGGCACTTACAAACTGTACTGATTCCATAAACTGCAAGATGAAAAATAGTCACCATCATTATCGATATTGTAACAAGATAATCAATGTCTGTCCATTTGATGTACCAAATCCAACAATTTCTATAATAATATAAAATTCTTAGACTATAAGAAATAACAATTAGTAAAAGGTTGATCAAATGAACAAAAATACTCAAACTAAAATAGTGGGATTAAAAATTATTTCGATATACTAACAAAGACAAATTAAAAATTAAAAATCATTCAAATCTATCCAAAAATAAAGATTTAAATCTCCCTTAAATGACATATCTGAAGAATTTATTATATAAAAGAAAAAAAAAAAAGAAGAAGCAAGGCTTGCCATCTATAAGATTTTATAGTTACATTGTGTAAAGGAGTGGGAAAATATTTTGATTTGATCATGAATATTATTATTTTAACCTAAAGAATGACTTATCATTTTCCTTAGATAGTGTTTTTAATTTTTAATTCATAATTGATTACAACCACCATAAAATATGCATTTAATAATAATGGGAGTAGCACTACCCACTTAAATAATGGCAAATAAAAATAGGAGAAAAGCAATCCTATTGTCCAAACCAGAGGCTATGATGAAGGAAACCAGGCCTTGTGAGTGACAATTTGGGGTACACATTTAGGCTCTGTTTGTTGTAAAAAATTAAATTTTATTAAAAAGCAATACAATTTTGATGAGCCAATTAAATTTTTAAGTCAGAAAAAGAACCATAACATTGGCTAAAGAATTTCTTAGAGGAGCAAGTAGCAGAATATAAGAAATGAGCAAATAGAAATGGTTAATAAAATATAATTATTCTTTTTTTAATCACTGTAGCTGGTTTTTAAAAGTGAAGCAATAATTTGAAATGATTGTACTGGCTAAAGAAAACTCTAGCTTTGTTTGCAAAAGCAAGAACACCTTCTAGAAGTATTTTTGGAAAATTTAAAATATTATATTATATTTTATTCAAAAATGACCCAATGAAAGGATAGTTGTCTGCCATTAAATAAGCTTCCTTGTGCATATAAAAAATCCATAAGATAAGCTCTGTTACAAATAAAAAAGCAACGTACAAAGTTTTAAAGATGGAGCATTCAAAATAAAGGAAGATGAAATCAATTGATCATGAAGCTATGGAGTTGTAAAATCAAAGTTACAATTAATTGTGAAGCTACTGCAGAACCATCATGAACTCAACAACTAGTGAAGAAAAGTTGCCACATACACGAGTATAAATATGCTGCATTCAAAGAAGCTAAGTGCATATCTATACAAAGATATATATATATATATATATATACGAAAGAGTTATCTACTATGCTCAGAACTGGTTAGAAAAACATATCTCCATTGAGGGAGTTTGAGTTTTCTTGATTCATTCAAAATCTGTTGTGAGGTATGCTAGGTTACTTGTGAGAATATTTAATGCTTGAGAGGCTAACCAGTGAGGTTGTAAAATGTTAAGATAGCTTGAGCCTGTATTAGAGTTCTGCTAGGATCTTAAGTGAAAAAACCTAGTGGTTATGAGGTTGCCCAAGGTACATGGTAGTAAAAAACTATGAGTGCTTGAGCCTGTAATTGAGTTTGGATGGGTTTTTGGGAAAAATTCAATCCAAAAGTAGGTTAACCAGGGTGTTAGTTGTAAAAGATGTGATTTCTTGTTCTTGAAATTTGTTATTACCTTTATAGTGAAAATTATCTTGCTTCGTGTTAAGGGAGTGGACATAGGGTCTATCATTTTTTAGATCTTAATTACTATATATCTTGGTATGATTCTTCCTTGCTCCTATCTCTCATTTACTTTTACTTGCACATAGTCTTATTAATCTGGCTGTTCAAAGTGGTTTTTAACATTAAGTTCTGTAAATACTGAATTGTTTCTCAGTAATTTTTAAAACTTAGAAAAATATCAAAAATACAAAAAAAATTAAGAAAATGAAAAAATAGAAAAAATGATAACAATAACAAAGAAAGCACAAAATGTGAAAGAAAATATCAAAATATTTTGAAAGAAAAGAATTTAAAAAAAATATATATATATATATATAAATAAAAATACAACAATTACCCAATTTACCATCCCACACCTCCATACCATTTGTCCCATCAGCTTGCAACCCACCTACTCAACCAACCAAGCCCAGTTCATGATCCAACAACCCAACCCAGATTGCTCCTTAACCCACTCCAGCCCAACCATGTGACTTGACTCGCTTAGGTCACCTTTCATTTAACATTCCTTTAACCTAATGTGCCTTTCTTACTTGCTTTCCTCTTGGTGGTCGTTCCCCTTTACACAACAGAAAACCTAGCTCTCACCTGCTTAGTCGTCAGTACCAAACCTCCATCCCTATCTCATTTTCTCTCAATACCAGCGTCTCCTTCATGCCATCTTCCCCTCTAATTAGGTACTAGCATTTCAACCCTGTCTCAGCTAGCTCACACTGCCATGGACCTCACCTATCTCACCTTCTGAAATATCTCACAGAGTGTCCAGTTGCGTGTGCTTCATCCAAGCCAGCTCACCAACCATGTGCACCTTTCTTTTCCTTTCTGATCTCTCCTTTGATGCACCAGATTTCTTCAGGAATCATCTTTCTCTTCATCCCATGTCTAGCTCACGACTAGCATATGCAAGGGATAAGAAGAAAGGAATTTTTTTGGTGAAAGAGGAAGCATATTATGGTGTGTAGATCCAGTTTTTGAGCTATAAATAGATAAGAAAATTGAAAGACAGAAACAGAAAACAAAAAGAAGAGAGAAAATCTGAAAAGAAGAAAAATATGAAGAAAGGAAGAAACTTTCGAAGTGAAAAGAATTTCAAAGAGAGAAACAAAAGACGACTTGTAGTCAAGAAAAAAATCCAAGAAAGAGAAGATTTTTTAAAAGGAAATTTGAGAAAGGAGGAGTAAGAGGGCATACTTTCAGAGAAAAAGAGCATTTTGAAATCAATTTATGAAACATCAATACTGTTGCAAACTAGGGGCATTAATGGAAATGACGAATTTGGGATTTGTTAGTAAGAAAAGTTGAAGTTAGAGTGGTTTCGTGTGGGTCTTCAGAGAGATAAGTTTTTATTGTTCGCTGTTATTTGTTTTTATTGGTTGAGATGTTGATTTTGTTAAGGAATCCATTAATATCTTGTTTTAAAATTTGAGTTGGGTAAATAGATCATGATTTTTTATTTTAAGGCTGGTTGTTGTCACTGGTTCATAGCTGTTTTAAAACCTCATGCTGGTTCATTGGTTTAGTAATTAGTCACTTTAAATTGATCTTGGACAAAGTGTTAATACGTTGCTCAGGTTTTCTTTTCTGGTTCAGCCATTATATCAAGTTTACGCTTTAAATCAATGGGGTTTGTCTTTGGTCCAAGCGTACCGTTGTCCTTGGGCTTTAATTCTATTAAAACAAAATCTGGTTCAAGTCTAATCTGGAAATGGTTTCGGGTTTGCTCAGTTTCCTAAATAAGTTGACTGATTTTAAGCTTGTGTTGTTTTATACGTGGGAATTGATGTAGAATCCAGGATTCATTTTTTTCAAATATAATTTAGAGTTCATTCTAAATCTGTTTTGATATGAAATTATCCTAAACTTGCAATATTTTATAAAGGGTAGTTAATTTTGGATGGGTTGTTTTTTTCATCTAGTCATTTTTAAAGTTGGATCTTGTTTCAAATCTCTTGGTTAGGCAAATAATCTAATAGTCACTGCTTAGGGTTAAACTGAAACAATAAACACCCTTTGCGGCTGACATTTAGACTACAGATTTTTGCTTTATTTTGTTTATGTGTTTGGAATACTGTTGGGTTATTCTTTCTTGCTTTAGTTACGTTGTTGTGTAGATAGTATTATTATAGTTTGATTTGCCTTACTTTTACTGGTTGTTTCATTTGTTTTCCATTGTTTGTTGCTTGAATCGGGGCACCATTTGTTATTTTCATCTTTAGTTGTAAAGTTCCTACGTTATTTCTCATAACTCTATGTTTGGATTCTTATTAACTGTTATTTTATTGTGTTTCTGGAATGTTTTATTTATAGTTTATATCATTTAATACCTAGATAATTCTTTATTATTATTATTTATTTCAAAGACAAATATGGTTTTTAAATTTACTGAAGCCTATTTTTAAGGGAGTGTTTCTATGTGCAAATTTTTTTGGGTCAAGGCCCAAATCCATAGGTATTTGAGGGTGTTTTCATAAAGACTTAAAAGCCCAATTAAAGTTTTTTTTAAAGGAAGTCCAAAGCCCAAAATTCATTTTAATGAAGTCATAACATCTAAATTTTTGGGATCTAGAAAGGGTTCAAAAGAATTCTAAGAAAGTTTATACTTACTAGGTTCCAAGGACCTTTGAAATGAAAGGGATTGATCTTATACAAATAAAGCTTTACAAGTTTAAGGTTAGCTGTAAATTGAGGTTTTGAAAATTAAGCTTGGGTTCCTAAAGCCTTTCTATCCAAAAGTTTTGAATCCAAGGTCAAAGACCTTGGGCTTCAAAGGCCCATTGTTGGAAAAGGTTTAGATTTTTGAAGTCATTGGGTTTCAAAGGCCCATTACCCAAATATACAAAATTGAAAAGCCCAATTAGTTGAAAAGGCTTAGATTTTTTAAGTCATTGGGCACATTATCCAAATTTAGGGGCATAATTCTCCATTAACTTTAAGAGAGAGTTCCAAGAGCTCAAAATAAGAAAAATAACATAGGCCTTTAGTTGATAACAATAAAGTGAAGACTTTCATCCATCTTCCTCCAATGGTGATTTCAAATATCACTTTTTTTTTCAAACATTATATGGAGAATTATTCTCATTTTGTTAAATTTTATGTAAAAATTCATTTTTTCATATTGTCTTAATTCATCTTATACATTATATAGAGAATTATTCTCTCATTTTGTTAAGCTTTATGTGGAAATTCATTTTCCCATGTTATTTTATTTTTTTCATAAATATTATGTGGAGAATTGTTTTCTCATTTTGTCAAGGTTTATGTGAAAATTTATTTTTCCATATTGTCTTAATTTATCCATAGATTTTGGGTGGATATTTATTTTCCCACTTCATTATCTAAAATAGTTTCTGCCTTATGGAAGAGATTATGTATCCTTCCTAGGTAAATTGTCATCAAGTTATCTTGAATTATGTGAACCTTAATCCCCATAAGAATATGTAGGATTTTACACAGTAAGTTAGGCCTGATTCTTTTATCTTTCATCTTCATTGTATCACATTAATAAAAAATGAGTAATTAAAACAATTAAAATATAATCAAAATTAAGCGCAAATAATCTAGGGTAACCATTCTTAGGGATGGATGTGGTAGGGTGTTTAACACCTTTTTCACTTGTAATTAGACCCCCAAACCTTTCTTCTGGTTTCAAGGGCTAGTGTTTGGTTTTCCAAGGATTCAAATTATCATTCTAATTAATTAGTGCTGACTCTATTTTTATGAAATCTCTGTATTTTTATTATTCATCATGTTGTCATAACCAAAATCAAGCAAACTTAGGATGAAATACTAATTTTAGGCAGAAAAGATCTAGAAAGCTATTAATAGGGACCACAAAAGAATATTATGATTGGATGAACAAGAAACAGAAAACACTTTCAGCTCAGCAACAATCATCTACCATCACTGGTCAAGAGGGAAGAATTAAAGCTAGAATAGGAACTTTAAAAGCACACCTGATAGTAGCAGAAAAAGAGAAAGCTGAGCTGGGACAAAAAAACAGAAAGCTTGAACAGCAAATAAAAGAGTTGGAACAATCATTACAAATGATCAAATTAGGCCTAAGTTCAATGTTACATGTCACCAAGTTTAAATCTTTTAGATAAACTTTATCTGCATAAACAGTTGAAAAGGAGCAACCATGTTTTCTAGTTACTTATTTAAAGAAGTTTTCTACTTGCTCGAAAAAGTTTAAATCTTAAAAGCACCCAATTCAACTCTCCCTTCTTGGGTGCTTAACCCCATTTAAACTAACAATCAGTATTGGAGCTTTGGTCTCTATTTGCATGTTTAGCAGTCTAGATTAAAGATCCTATAGACAACATAAATTATAGCATGGAAACAACTACACCTATTGGAAAGAAATGATGAAGATTTTCATTCAATCAATTGACTATCAAGTATGGCATGTCATTGAGAATTATCCTTATATTCCTAACAAAATAGTACATGGTGTTGTCATGGGAAGAGTGTATTGAACGAGACATCAAGCTTGTAGAAATAAAAGCAAAAGCAAACAACGTAATGTATTGTGCTATAAATGCTGAGGAGTGTAGAAAAATATCTTGATGTAAAACTATAAAAGAAATGTGGGAGAAACTATAGAAGTTTAAGAAACCAAGATCTATATGTAGTTCATGACTATGAACTTTTCAAAATGAGAGACAATGAAAAGATAGAAGATATGTTCAAAAGGCTATCGAGCATCATCAATGATCTTGATACCTTGAAAAAAACTTACTCCAATAAGGACTTGGTTAGAAATGTACTTTGAGTACTCACCAAGCCATGGCAGGCCAAAATAGCAGCCATCCAAGAAGGAAGAAACCTGAATGAAATGTCTTATGATGAGCTGAGAGGCAATTTAATTGCTTATGAAAACAATTATATTAGGATGAAGCTAAAAATGTCAAACAGACAAAAAATATTACACTCAAAACAACAGCCGAAGAAGAATCAATAGAGGACAAAAAAGAAAAAGATATTGCTCTTCTCACCGGAAAAATGTACAAATTCTAAAAAATGAACAAATTTTACAATAAGAAGACATCATCCAAAGGAGACAATACTAAAGATTAGATCACATGCTACGAATGCAAAACGCCTGGTCATGTCTATCACAACGTGACGGATGAGAAAAATGCATCGTCGTGACCCTAAGGAAAAGGGAAAAATATAGAGATAAAAATTAGAGTCGCTACCAATTAATTATAAGGATAATTGGGATCCTTTAAAAATCCAAAAACTAGCCCTTGAAACCAAATGATAGGTTCGAGAGTCTAATTACATGTGAGGAAGGTGTTAGGCACCCCACAACGTCCATCCTTAAGGATGGTTACCCCAAATTGTTTGTGCTTAAATTTATTATTGTGTTTGAATTACCCCGTTTATTATTGTGATTTAAAGAAAAATAAAGAAGTGAAAAAATTGGACTTGTCTTACTGTGTAAGTGCTTACGTACCCTTAAGGGATCAAGGTCCACGTAGTTCGAATTAATTCAAATTAGAATTTACCAAAAGAGGGATTAAGACAATATGGGAGGGTGAGTTTCCACATAAAGTCCGCCAAATGAGAGATTAATTTTCTACATAAAGTTTGAGAAAATAAAGATATTATGGGAAAATAAGCTTCCACATAAAGCTTTTACAGAATGGAAGAATATTTCTCCACATAATGTTTAAAGGAGTGAAGACAGTATGAGAAATGAATTTTCACATACAGTTTCGACAAAATGGGAGAATATCTCTCCACATAATGTTTGAGAGGATTTCTGAAATTTCAGAAGTCTTAAAGTTCTGGTACAAACTGAATTTTGCGATGTCTAGGGTCAAATTAACATTTTGGGAGTATTGAGGCCAAATTGGGATCTTTGAAAATACTGGGATTGAATTTTGAATTTTGAAAATATTAAGGTCAGAATTTGATTTTCCAAAAGTATTGGACCAATTTTGAATTTCTAAAAATATTAGGGTCCAAATTGAATACCCAAAAAAATTGACTTAAACAATTGGGCCCTTTCTGAAATTTAATTAGCCTTTTAGAATCTTATTCAGAGTAAACTCACTAGACCATTCCTTAAAATATTTATTTGGACTTTTTAGAATAAACATTTTGAAAACCCCCCTTTTTTTATTTTAATCCAAATGGGCCCTTGAAACCCAATTTTTCCACTTGGCCTTTGGAACCCCGTTTGGGTTTAAAATAATCCAATTTTCTAAACCCAACCCAGATCCCACTTTGAACAAAGACGTACAAATTTGGACCTTTGGAGTCCATTGGTTTATCAGGTGGTCAAGTGTAACTTCTAGGTGATGGAGACTTTTAATATATTTGATTTGAAACTTCTTCACCTATGTACATGTGTACCCTTCTTTTAGTATTTTAGTTTACTTTTAATCTTATTTTTATTATTTATTTTTGAAAGTAATATAATGAAAATTAATTAAAGAGAAATAGAAGTAAATAACACAACAACATAACACAGAATCCTAAATTACAATTAGGTCACATGCAACGGATTGGTAAGGGATCCACGCCAGACAATAAAACTTGCACACATTAATTTAAAAGGGCACACAAGCATATAATCAAATGGATAAACCATATATAAATTAGAACTGTATGGTAAAACACAAGCAATTATAAACTCAAGCTGAAGAGTACTAGCATTTCAAATATTACTAGTCTGAAATTAACTTTTAAACAGCATGATGAGATCCATGGTTACCATATGAATCGGTAAATCAACGATTCAAGGCAGATTAGAAACAGCATATTATGGAACCAACTTAGAATTCCCACTTTTGAGCTAGAATATAAATATCAAACCAAGACCATTCCAGAACAGATTACTGAAATGTCTTACTAGCATGAAACATATTCAAACTCAAAGCCAAAACGTAGTTTAATGAAATGTCCTACATAATCAATCATCGAAAATATCATGTTACCAACACCCAATCAGAATCAACCCTTCGAACTAAGCAGATTATGAGTTAGCCAAATAAAACCATTTCTTTGAGATTGACAGATTCTGGACCCTGTGTAAACCAACCAAAATCAAGACCAATTTTGAAACCAATGACCCCTCCCCTAGTAAAGGATAACCAATCTCAGACAAATACAAACAGGTTCAATGAATTAAAACTCATTTAGACCCCAATCAAAACTAGGATCATAGATGGAAAGAAACTCAGAATCACCCATCAAGATAAACAAAACCCCTTGCGGGTTTAAGACAGAAAGCAAACATATCATTTTTCTTTTTAAATTAAAAATAATGTTTACATGCAACTAAAATCAATTTGGAGTCAAAAAATTCCTATAATGGAACCTGAAATTTGAGCCTTCAAAGCACAAGAACTCTTCCTTTGTTGGTTCTCAGTTTATTGTTAGCTTCCTCTTCTCGGTTTGCTTCCAACTTCTTAATTTCTCTCCCTTTGTCTTTCCTCTCCGTGAAACCCAAATCAAAATTCTCCAAAATCCCTTTGAACCACCCTTCAAATTTCTTTGTTTTGATTTCAGTCCCCTCGTTTCTTGATTTCTCTCCTTCAAAATCAGAGTGTTCTCCCTTCTAAAGCCTTTCTCGGTTTCGTCCTCCCTGAAGCCCTTGATTTTTCCACAAACTCCCTGGTCCAGATTCAACGATCCTCCTTCTTTGCCCCCTCTTCTGATTTCTCATTTCTCCTCTTATAACCTAAATAGGAGACCCAATCCTGTGCTCCCCGAAGGAATCCCACGAACAGAGGCACCCTCGTCAGGAACAGCACGTTATCCTTCCTTGTTGCGCATGAGACCAGTACGAACAACAAGTGTGTTACCGTAAATTAGGGCAGAAATGGAGTGGACCAGCGTGATGGATTAGGGGCTTGGCAAAGATTGCCAAGAAGTAAGGAGCAAATGGGGAAAGGGAAAGTGATGTAGGGGTGGATAACCAGGTCTTGGGCTTGGAGTTGGTGGACCGATGGGTTGGTGAATTGGGTTGTGGGCTGATGGGTTCTTTTTCTTTTCTCTTTTGTTAATTGGCCCTTGTTCTCTTTTTTTCTTGTTTTAACTAATTTTTTTTTTAATTTTTTCACTCTTCTTATCTATCATTTTTATTATTATTTTTTCATACTTTTTATTATTAATATTATTTCATTATTATTTTTTATTATTATTTTTTTTTATTTTATGCCTGGACAAAATTCAATGTTTACACCCGCGACTTGATAGCAGAATGAACCCTTGAAGTTTCAAAGAGATTTATGAAAACATCGAACATTGCAACAATTTCGTTCTAGCCGAGAGTTGAAAAAGGTTTCCAGTTAAGGATAACCTCTCTGGAATAGCTTACAGTTATCAGGAGAAAAAGATGAGCTGAGTGTTAGGGAGGAGGAAGAAAACAACAGCTGGGAGAGAAGGCAAGTACTCTCTGGAAACATCAGAGGGTTTTTTGCTGAAATGACCGAATGGGTTGAAAAAAATTCAGAGCATCTCTAAACTATTTAGCTTTTGGACTTTTCTGGAGAGATGGCCATGAAATTTCTTGTTGTCGAGGAAATTACTGGAAGAGAAAAGTCATGTGTGATGCCAAATATCTAGGGTAACCATCCTTAGTGATGGACATTATGGGGTGTCTAATACCTTCTCCACACTTAATTAGACTCCCGAATCCTTCCTCTGGTTCCAAGGGCCAGTATTCCTTTCTTTTTTAAGGATCTCAATTATCCTTCTAATTAATTGGTTGCGACTCCATTTTTTCTCTGCATTTTTCCCTTACGCACCCCAAGTCATAAAATCTAATCTCAAATGCAAGACAAAAGTATTTGATTTATTTTAAAACAAAATGCATTACCATAATAAAATTTCTAATTCTCTTAAATATTATCGTATTATTAGAATAATTTATAGAAGTGAAGGAAAATTTTTTTTATTAAATAAGTAAAATTCACTCTCAACCTAACATGATTTAAACAAATAAAGTTCCTAAAGATTATATTGACAAAAAATTTCATAGGTACCTATCACAAAGTGACAGCCGGTGAAAAGCCATCATTTTATGACTTTGGGTGATAAGGGAAAACGCAGAGAAAAAATGGAGTCGATACCAATTAATTAGAAGGGTAATTGTGATCCTTAAAAAAGAAAGGAAAACCGGCCCTTGGAACCAGAGGAAGGGTTTGGGAGACTAATTATGTGTGGAGAAGGTGTTAGGCACCCCACAATATCCATGCCTGAGGATGGTTACCCTAACTTGTTTGTACTTAAAAATTTTAATGTATTTTAATTACCCCTTTTTTATTAATAAGATAATAAAGGACAGAGAAAGAAATAAATAGACTAGACCTGCCTTACCAAGTAAGTGCCTATGTACCCCAAAAGGGATCAAGGTCAATGTAGATTGGAATATTTTGATAAATTGATTAGGTGGGATGTTATGGCATTAGGGGAACATAAAATTGCACTTAAAGCTTGGAAAATGAATTAGGACATTAGGGAGAATATACACTCACATAATGCATATGGAAAGTTGAGACTTTGGGAAATGTAAAATCCCACTAAAAGTCTAGAAAAAGAAATAATCAGGACCTTATGAAAGATGAACTTCCATTGAAAGCCCGTAAACATTAAGACATTGGGAAGTGTATAACTCCACTGAATGCCTAGGAGATTAGGACATTGGGAAGAATAACCTCCACTGAAAATCCTTTGAATATTTGAAGATGAAATGACGATGATGATGAAAATTTATTATTCCTAGTTGACTTTTAATTTTCATAAATTTTGTGACAAAATTGAAATTTCTAAAAGTATGGGGGTGAGAATGAAATTACCAAAAGCATTGGGGCCAAAATGAGATTACATGAAAACATATGGGTCGAAATCTTACTTATAAAAATATTGGGGCTAAAATCAAATTTTGAAAAGTATTAGGGCTAGAATTGAAATTTGGGATTAAAAGGAAGTTATTGAAATGATGACGCATCCAATGTCAAAACAACCCAAAAGAATCCTAGTGTTCTGCCTTTTAGCAACCCTAACTTTATATTTTATTTATTTATTTACTCATATTAGTATTCTCTTTTATCTTAAAAGAATGACAATTTATATCCTGACAAAGGCTTTGGACCTTAGATTTACAGATTACTTTCAAAGATTGAATTACAATGAATCATCAAGATGGGACTTTAATACCTTCGAGAAGAATTTATATTTTGTATCTTATGTTCTTTTTCAGACTTATAAGAAACCTTAGCCCATTGAGTCTTTTGAACTCACCTCTTATTGGATCAATTATAATTAGCTGATTATGTGGGTCATTGGAACCCAAATTAAACTTTTGAAGTACTAATAAACAGGCTTAAAAAAAAAATTGGGCCTTAAAACCCACCTACATGAAAATAAAATTTCTTTTTTTTTTTTCTCTTTTTTTAATGGGTCTTTGAAAAAATATTTTCTGTGGAAGGCCACAAAACACCCAGAGCTGTAAGCTGGGAACTCACTCCACGCTCACCCAAAATTCCAACACTCTTTCTTTAGGACAACACAATGTGTTGGGCGCTTTAACTTTATGACACAAAGTTGGCATACAAAAAAAAAAATGGAAGGATAACAGAAATCATTACGTATCCATGAGAATTTATAATGAGGTGAAAGAAAGGTAATGTAAAATAATGAAAGAAGAAAACTTATGCATGCGCCTTCAAACATATCCCATATAAATCAGAACTGAAAACACCATAAATCACTGCCATAAAGACATTTACAACCCAAATGAATGAACTTTCATGGTTACACCAAAAAAAAAATAGACAAACACACACAAAAAAAGAAAGAAAAATATCTTGTAGAGCAAACAAGCAAGCAAACAGAAAAATATACAAAATAAATGGGGATTACACATCTCAGTTACAAAGTAACCAAAAAACAAGTTTAACCAAGCTAGATTGAAGTTATTAATCTACCTTATAATTTGGTTCAAATCAAGCTTAGATTATAATGTGCCAACAAGATGGAATAATAGCATTTGAAGCTTAAGTCATAAATATTTTTGAACCCAAAACCCACATTAGATCAGCACTTTGAAAAATAAGCATAAACTCTAATTCGAATCCGCCTGTTTATCATTCTAAGAATCAATCTGAACTCACAGAAAAACTTAAATTGACCATGAGATTTTGGTTTGAGTTACCCATTCCTAAAATCATTGACAATACAATGGACCAAAGTGCATCCAGTTAAAATAAAATTTCATGAATCCTAACCAAAAATAGAGACAATCAAAACCATGCTGCGTCATAACCCCAAAAGCAGAGGAGAAAAGCAAGCGCATAATAAAACTAAAGTTACCTTCGAATAGCCACCTTCCTCCAAACCAATGACGGATATAGAAATCATATAAAAGGGGGCTGAAAATAAAAGTAAATTTTAATAGTTAATATCAAATAAAATTTAAATTATAAAAGTTAAATAATTGTATTTTTATTAAAGTTGTGCACATCGTTCTTTTATATCATAAAATTCATCAATAATAAAATCTGTATCAAACTTCTTAGTAATATTTCTCTTAATGTAAGTTATCAAACAATCAGCTAGAAATTCATCTTCTATCTTATTTCTGAGTCTATTTTTGACAAGCTTCATAGCTGAA
>JASKGM010009693.1:13779-38763 GCA_034509205.1 Ceratonia siliqua | reverse complement strand
CACCTTGTGTATATATTAAGGGTGTGATTCCCTTGTAAATCATCAATGAAATACAGAGCTATTCCAATTTCTTCTCTATTTTCCTTTTTCCACAGTTGTCGTAGCCAATAAGGAGTCTATTCTAGAAACTTAATATTTATACCTAACTCAAAGTGATTGTGGAGGTGGGCACAACATGAAGTATCGTCACTCAAATCCTACCTATTCACTTTATAGACTATTTCCTAGGAGGAAAGGATGATAATTACTCCCTCACAGCACTTTGAGTCTTGTCTAAACGAGGGCGTTGTGGAGGGCTCAAGTGGTCTGTCAATCTACCATGGAGGTGTTATACAACCAAGGTGACCTTGACAAGTTTCTTGTTATGCCAATGTCTTGTTAATCATGGGAAAATGCACGAGAGGTCAAATCCCATATTTTGAACTTTGCCTTGGAACCTTGCCCAACCAGTAAAGTGAGGTATTTTTGTTCTTTGGGAGGCTTGCTCATCTAGGGATGGTGATGGGCCCCACATATATAAAACGTATTCCAGGAGAAATAAGGGCAAAAAGGGCACTTATAATTCCAACAACTGTTAAGGACACATGGCAAGCAACCCGCATGCAGAGCAAGTAGTGGAATGGCAAGCAAAGGAAAGGCACGTTGGGTGGCAGGAGGAGGATAAAAAGGAAGGGAATACCAAAGAGAAGGGGGAGGAAAATTAGAGTGTGTGAGGGGAGACTAGCATCCATTAACGTCTAGTGAGGCCTGGCTTGCCAGGATTATCCATGTTATTTGTTTACAGTGAGAATGTTTCTGTTTTTTTTTATTATGAGTGTTGATCTACTGTAATTTCCAGTGCATTCAGCCACTGTCTATCAATATACACTCCAGTTGCATTATTGTTGATCTTGATCTACATTACTAGCATTGTCTTTTACTGTTGCATTGGGGAGGTTTCCAACAGATGGACCCTAAGGGCTGGGAGGTCTGCTCGCCAAAGGGTGTATTACTAGGTACAGACTCATGGAGGTCATTAGGATAGATCACTGGTTGCTCTTGGAGGTTAGCTCACTAGAGGGTAGGTGCTTTGGGTGACCTTAGGTGAATTAGCAGGACCCTAGGGGGTGCTTGGAATGGCCTTAGGTAGGCTGACAAGCCCAAAAGTGGGCACTCTTTTAGTTTTCTCAGACTGGGTGCTCATGCTATTTCTTTGGTCAGTATTTGTTGAGAAACCCATCAAATTATTTAATGATACAAATTAAGTATGAGTGTTAAGGGGTCAAGACTTTATTATTATTTAGGAGTCTTGTAGTTACCCCTTATCGGTATCTTTAGGAGTTGCCATCCTTTTGAAGGATTATCCTTTGTACTCATATTTATCCAGTTTAGTACAAATAATAAGAAAAGTCGGTTATCAGAGTATATGTGTGTGTACACTACAAGTGTGCAAGCCTTCCCATGAGCTAGTATCTTTGATACCTAGTGTAGGAACAGTCATACAGCTGGCACGCCTGGGAGATGCAAGGTACCCCTCCTCCCCCTTTTTCACTATATAGTGCTCATTCTCCAGGAATTAAGCAGTCTTTATTCTTCTATCCAACAAAAATTGGGGTATAATCATAAATTGCCTTGAAATTATTAGCTGCGAGTGCCAATGCCTTGTTGGGTTAATGTGACTAATCCACTCCCTCTAATGTGGGAACTCCTGAGTTCAAATTCTCTTATCCACCTAATCAATCGTTGATATCATAATGATGGGTCCCCTAATGTTTAAGTGGCTCACGTGTTAGTGTTTAAGTCAGCATAGGAGTCTATGTTAGTGTTTTGAGTCAGCATAGGAGTCTATGTTAGTGTTTTAAGTGAGTGTGGGAGTCTGCTGGCTGGTGTACGCTGGGGGGAGGACCTTACTGGTTGAGAGTTTTGGGTCATTGTGGAGGGGGAGTCCTAGCGCCCACATAGCTAGGGAAAGCTGCTGGTTTGCATCTGCGATTATTTCTGGGAGCAAGGAGGCGTCTATAGCCTCTGTTTTCTTTATTTTCGGTTCTGTTCAGTGTCTTATCATATAATTCCGCTGCAGTCTTTTATCAATAAATACCTGATGGTCTATTTTGTTCTGTTTCAGTTCTAGAAATTGCACGTTTCCATCACATACAATAACTCCTGATAATAATTGAGAATCATTAAGTGCCAAAAGATGTTTTCTTTTCCCTCTTGGCTCTTGAAGGCATATGTCTATGTTAATGACTGCATCTCTTGGAGTTTTATTCTTCAGAAAAATTTTCCTTGCTTCAAGTTGATTTTTGCACCTAAATAACTCGAAC
Source organism: Ceratonia siliqua (assembly GCA_034509205.1). Classification (NCBI taxonomy): domain Eukaryota; kingdom Viridiplantae; phylum Streptophyta; class Magnoliopsida; order Fabales; family Fabaceae; genus Ceratonia; species Ceratonia siliqua. Next base: position 36,460 of record JASKGM010009693.1, on the reverse strand, counting down.
TAAATACACTCTCACTTCATGAACTTTGGACTGTATCTTCACATATTGTAAAACATGGATTGATACTTTTCAAATATCTTATTTTACAGTTCTTGTAAGCCATGTCACTATATACTCGATACTGAATATTTCATTATAGTGGGTTATAAGATTGCTGTTCTTTTTGCGAAACAGGAAGGGCATATAAATCTTGAGGCTGAGAAGGCACTTCTTCAATGCGTTTCTGCTTTCAGGAAGGTAAAACTGAACCGTATCACATGATGAATTTTCTGGAACTTTGAGTACTATAATCTGGTTGCATGCTTTTCTGATTGTTCCCCATCCTCTGCTACCAAATAGTTTCCTAGACAATCTCTATAGGATAATTGCTCACGTAGTTCGGAAACCTGCAGTGAATTAACTAGAAAACTGGACCTTCGGCCTTGTGGTATTTTATTAATAATTTACAGCAACAGAATTAAGTAAATAGACAATAGCAGAATTGAAACAGCAAGAAACAGAGGCTATGGTTTCCTCTGTATTACAGAATTAACTTCTAACTCCTAAAAAACAGAAGAATTAAGAAACAGCGGCAACACACAGCACCGGAAGCCTTCCCTAGCAATTGGGCGCTAGGACTTCCCTTTCCTTCATAAACCCGATACTCTGCCTACTCAGAACAGCACCTTATCTCCTTTTTATAGTGTGCTAACAGCTAATCAAACCCCTTGTGCACCCAGAACCCAGCCTCCTAACACTAACAGACTCCTAACACAATCAGACTAGTAGTGTCCTCTAGTAGGTAGACTCCTTACTCCCTGGGCTACCTGCTACCTCACGGCCCCCACTTCTATTACTTGCAACGAGGATCATCATCCATGTGGCCTGCTTTTTAGCCCCTCCTCTTCCTAAAATAACCTTGGGTTCTATCATATTATAGGCCTCCTCCTAGTTATTTGACTATTAGATAGTACACTTGGTTGTCTCATATGCTTAGTCTTCTAGTTTTTGCGATTCTTATCTACTGATCCTGGCAAGACTGCTACTGCTCCTACATCGGTAATAAGCAAAAGAAGAAAATAAGGACTTTGAGAGTTTCAGGCCACAGGTTGAAGGTGGCAGTTGATGCTAGGAATATTTTAACATTAATCATAATGCTCCTATTAAGAATGATAATGGGTGAAAAAATTGGAGCTCCTATAAATTCTTATTAGTAAATTATGCTGAGTGCCAAAATGTGGTTACATTCTCATACAGCAATGAAGAATAGATGCTTTGAAAGAACCTGTTAAAAGAAAATAAGGTTTAAAGTATATTTATCAGTGAAGATGTTCTTGATAATAAAGTCGTAATATATACAACAAGTTAGTATATCCTTTTTATAATTAAGGAAGAAAGAAGTGGAATTGGCCATCAACTTCTTGATATTCCAATATCTCATTCTGCATGCTAGGAAAATTAGGTAAAGTAATGGATTATGAAAGTGCACATATCCTTGGGGAGGTGAAAAATTAAAAGGATATTTTTATCAAAAATAAAAAATAAAAGGACATAACAAAAATTAGTACTGAAGCTTTTCTGACATTGGTGCCCGTTTGTATACATATTTGTGCTTCATGATATTGAAACGATTTCAAAAATCCAAGCAGCATCTAAACTCAATAAATTTGTAACTGTTTCTGCCTGTTCAACTTGTTTCTGGTACATATTTTGTCTCTCCACTTGCATTTAAGATTCTTTCTATCCATAATTTTGCAAGGACTTGCATTATACACAGTAGCGATTGCTCTACAAAGCGTTATATACAGAATTTGCGAGTTAATGTGAACAACTAGTGTGCATGTCTTTTTCCTTTCACATGGGGTTTTGAACATTTGTGACAATTTTAATCTTCTTTACAGTATGGATCTGAGAAGTCAATTGACGATGCCCCTGAAATAAAGATCGAGTATCTTTCATGTTTAAGGCGTGCTCAAAACTTGCTTGGTGACAAACTTGCCGAAGAGCCAACCAATAAAAAAATTGCTAGAAGCTGAATCAAACATCTTGAAGGTAAAATTTTGCTTAAAATAACAAAGAAACCAAGCTGGATAAAGAGCTCAATAGCCCCTCTCTTGCTGTCGAGAAACGTAGTTTTTCCGTACTGAACAAAAAAAGCACAATGCTAATTTCTTAATGTAACTGAGCCATCATAAACCTTTCATTGTAAAACATTATGACTTGGGTATATTTTTTCCTTTCATTTCTATAATTTCAATGGGAAAAGTCTTCGTTTTCAATTTGGATATACCTAATGCGCCGATAATTATGCACCAAATCAAATGCGAACTAACAGTTGATATGACATTTCCAGATTTGGGTTCCTCTTCTTTTTGTTGTTGTTTTGCTTTTCCTTTTTATTTTTTTTTGAAGTTACGTAGAGAGGCACCAAAGCCAGATCACACAAAATAACATTCCCAGAGTGCTGGCTTGAACATCTGAAGGAAGCCAGTTACACACCACGTAGAGGAAAATCCATCAAACGCGAAACTAGGAACTTCTTTTGGTCCAGGGAAATGTCGACACGCAATAGTTGTTTTGCAAGTTTTATGAGATTTTCTGCCGCCACTCCAACTCTCCGATGAAGAAGATATCTTTGTATTTCTTCCTTTGAGAGGGCCTTGTTTCAGAAAAGACCAAGTCTTCAGAAGCAAATGACTATTATCTCCTTTTTTTAACCAATGGAAAACGCAAACAACTAGACACAATTAAAAGCGAAGAATGGAGAAGATATATCATAACGCCTGAAACTAGGACTAGCAAAGCGAAGTAACAGAAGAAAATAGAACCATGCTGTACAAGAACTGTCGCCATGTAGTATTTGTTGAATTATCTATCTACAATTTAGAAGAGGACGGTAGGATTTTACAAAAAAAATCTTATGATGGCCCCCGAGTTGCTCCATTTGTTTATGCAATCCAACTAGAAGAAGAGGATACAATAATAGAAGACATGAGAGGACAACAGTGACAAACATGCAGTTTATTAGCTCCTATAACAATGACCGACAAGGATTAAAGTGACAACTTAAATCCAGGTGCTGATTATGAACTTAATATTTACCAAAACAGTCATTAAGTTTGCTTTAGTGATGAAGGATTTGGGTAACTTGTAGGAGATTTTAGGTTCAAACATTTGTGTTATTATTTGTGCTAAAATAAACACCAAAACGAAGATTGCGAGGTTAGAACGGGACAATACAAGCAACAAGAACTGAAGTGCATTTAAATGCTATTCAGTTCTCAGTGGTTCTTGCCCCCTAAAATCCCCTGAACAAAGTGTCACCACACTCCCATGAAAATGACTGGTTTTTGAAGAATAATTCTCTTTTGGTATAGACAATCAGAACAGTACAGTTAGTTCGGCTATATATGACCACCTATCTTCGAGCTCCCTGTGGACCCCAATATCCATTTCCAAATTGAATGATCTTATTAAATTCTGACAACACCACGGGCATGACATAGTCACAGCCAGCCAAACAATCACCGCAAGAAAGTCACATATGCCTTTCTTCGCACATGAAGTGCTCAACTACAACAGGGAAACAAACCTACTTTTCCATATTTCATTGCGTGGAACTTAGTTTTCCCACATATTCTGATCACCTCACTGGCTCACTCTCATCAAAATTTCTTTCTCTAATGGCATCCAAGCTCTTGACTTAGTTTTCCCACATATTCCGATCACCTCACTGTTACCAAAGTTTCTTTCTCTAATGGCATCCAAGCTCTTGTCTCTGAACTCTCTCATGGATAGAAAGAAGCCTAAAGACAAGACCGATGAATTGGCGATTGTAAAGGCAGCTGCATGGGCTTGGTACCAACATGGTTCAGGCTCTGAAGGAAAGGCTACGAATGAGTTCAATGTTACAAGAACTCATCGAGCACCAAGACCTTCTCGTTACAAGTTAGAAGCAATGCGAATGGCTCAGGAAGAAGGTTCCCCAGTTCACACCAAGATATCTCTTTTTGACAAATACGAAGTACAAAGTATTTCAAGGAGACTGGATACTCTTATAGAATCTAGCCACAACAAACTTAGTAATGGTTTCATAAATGGTGACTCGGTCTATTCTGCAAAGGCAGCTTCGGAGAATGGCGATGGAAGGTTGAAGAAGAAGAACAAGAAGACGGGGAAAGGGTTTTGGCTAAGGCATGCTGCTATATGCGGCACAAGGGAAGACGTGGTGGGTGGCAGAGCCTTAAGAGATGGTCAGCCTTCAGCAAAGCGTGTGTCTGCGGTTAATCTGTCTAAGTGTTTGCCAAGGGCCAACTGCAGTGCCTTGTGATCTTTTTTCAAGTTCTTAATATTCATTGATTGTAGAATTATGCTTTTGTTCAAAAACAGAATGAAAATCTGATTTAGGCATATCTGTATTGGTAGATAAAGTGTAGAAGAAAAACTTGATTTTGATAATGCAAATATTTATAGAAGTTGGGCTTTTCAGGACAGTGGAGAAGAGTCCCCAGATTTGGTGTAATTAAATGAATTTTGCTGAATGATAACACAACACTTTGGGCCCTTTTGGACCCATTCATGTACTATCTGAGCTGCTTACACAATTCAGATATTGGTCTCGGAATAGTTGAACTTACAAAAAGAGAAGTAACTTATGTAGGTATTTTCTCTTCGGTGAGTTAGTAGGTCATAGATATATGTCTTTTTATTCTTTGTATGACGATCATTCGACATCTTTTTAAATTAGTTGGTAGATAACATATATGTCTTTTTATTCTTTAGTTCAACGTTAATTCTAATATATGGCAATGTCAGTATATAACTGCACAATGGCAATCTTTGTAATTATGTTGATTGTGATTAACTGCATTAACTTATTAGTTAAAAGACTAGACTGTTATTTAAGATGTTAAATTTCTGTGTATTAGCTATCTTTTTTGAATACAAGATCATATTCTCCCTTCTCTTTTCCTCTTCGTCTTTCTTCTATCTTCTTCTTTTCTTCTATCTCAGTAATAGTAACATGGTATTAGAGCTTGAAGCTAGCGCTAATGGCGATCCTGCGCCTGTGACAAATATGCCCACAATGGTCACGCCTAACGGCCAGATCATCAATATCAAACTCGATGACGACAACTTTCTGCTTTGGAAGTAGCAGGTTCTCGCCACAGTTATAGGTTATGGCCTCGAAGGTTATGTGTTTGGTACTCAACCAGTACCACCACAGTTTGTTCAGGGAAATGTAATCAATTCGGATTACATTACTTTCCAAAGACAAGATTCATTACTTGTTTCTTGGATCCTGGCATCAATCAGTCCAGGTGTTCTTCCACAGCTTGTTGGTTGTGAGACTTTCAAGGATCTGTGGAGTACTCTCATGCAAAATTATTATTCTCAGTCTACTGCCAGAGTAATGTAGTACAAGTTGCAATTGCAAACACAGAAGAAAGGTTCCTTATCATCGGCTGAATATCTCACTAAAATGAAGTCGGTGTGTGATACATTGACTGTATGTGGACATCCGATCTCTGAAGTATATCAGATTCTTGCTATTCTTGTTGGTCTTAACAATGAGTACGAATTCATCATTGCAGTAATCACTTCAAGAAAAGAATCATATTCCCTCAAAGTCGTGCATGCTCTTCTTCTCGCTTCTGAGTGTAGAATTCAGAGTCTTGACATAGCAAGCACTATCTCCGCCAATGTGGCTGATGCTCAGTCCAAGAAAAGTGGTTCTTCTAGTGACAATCAAACACAAGGAAATAAAAATGGCAATAACAGAGGCAAAGGTTGTGGTAGATCAAATTCTAACATGCCACAGTGTCAACTTTGTGGTAAAATAGGTAATGTAGTTCAGAAATGCTATTATTGTTTTAATCCTAATTTTTCTGGTTATGTTAATCAGCCGAACTCGGAGTCAAGAAACAGTGGAATTAACCAAATGCGCTACAATAACTCAACTAATTAAATGGGTTATAACAAGTCTCTTAGCGCAATGGTAGCTACCACTTCCTATGAAAATGATCCCAACAAATGGTGTGCAGATTCAGGTGCTACGAATCATATCACCAGTGATCTGAACAATATCTCATTTGCTACTGAGTAGCAAGGAAATAATCAGGTTATGATGGGAAATGTAATTTTCTGAACATTGCACATATTGGCTCTTCTCAGGTTTACTCCAATAACAATCATATTCTTAGATTGAACAAGATGCTTTATGTGCCACTTATTATTAGAAATCTTACGTCAGTATCAAAATTTTCTAATGACAATGCTGTATTTTTTGAATTTCACCCTCACTGCTGTTTTGTTAAGGATCAAGCTACCGAGGATATTCTTCTTCAAGGATTTCTCAGTGATGGTTTGTATTAATTTGAGCTACATAAACTACACAATAAACGAGGGTCTTATCCTCGATTATCACAACAGTCAAGCCAATCTATTTCATCTCATACTTTCTTTGCTCATGTTTCAAATAAAAGTCTTAAGAATGTATCTCTTGACATATGGCGTAGAAGGTTAGGCTACCCTTCTATTTCTGTAGTTAAGTAGGTTCTTAATTCATGTAATATGGCATTTTTCTGTTAATAAACAACTGAACAATGTATGTGCTTCTTGTTCAATTGGAAAGAGCCATGCTCTTCCATTTTGTATGTCTCAAACCATATATGATTTTCCTCTTCAGATAGTTGAAATTGACATTTGGGGGCCTGCACATCATATTTCTACAAATGGTCATTTATACTTTCTTTCTATAGTTGACATATGTTCGAGGTACACTTGGTCGTATTTTCTAAGAAATAAAACTGAAGTGTCTGAAGCTTTTCTTTACTATAAACAATCTGCAGAATTACTGGAGAGCTCTCAAACTCATATTGAGATATCTCAAGGGAACTTTGAACCATGGTTTGTTGATTAAGAAATCTTCTAGCTTGGACATTACTGGCTTTTCAAATGCAAATTGGGGATCTTGTGTTGATGATAGACGATCAACATCAGGGTTTTGTTTCTTTCTTGGAGTAAATCCTATCTCTTGGTCATCCAAGAAACAAAATACAGTGGCACGCTCAAGTGCAGAGGCTGAGTATAGAGGGATAGCTAATGCAGTGAGTGAAATGGTGTGGCTTCAGTCACTTTTGTCAGAACTTGGTATTGTTAGTAGTCGATTGCCCACTGTTTGGACAAATAATCTTAGTGCAGCAGCCTTGGCAGCTAATCCAATACATCATTCCAAAGCAAAACATGTGGAGCTAGATGTTCACTTTGTAAGGGAAAAAGTTATGAATAAGCAATTGGTAGTTGCTCATGTTCCAGCTAGCGATCAAATTGCATATGTGCTCACTAAACCCTTAGGGGCTTCACTGTTTGGCTACTTCAGAGAAGCTGAGAGTTCTACCTGGAAGTTGAAGAAGAGAATTTGTTTTGAGAGGAAATGTCAGTATATAACTGCACAATGGTAGTCCTTGTAATTATGTTGATTGTGATTAACTGCATTAACAGATTAGTTAGAAGACTTTACTATTATTTAAGATGTTAAGCTTCTGTGTATCAATTATCTTTTTTGAATACAAGATCATATTCTCCCTTATCTTTTCCTCTTCATCTTTCTCCTATCTTCTTCTTTTCTTCTATTTCAGTCACAGTGACAGGGAATTTCTATGCTCGATTGTAATAATATCGATGATCATGACTGTCAAATTTTGTTAAATTCAATCGTGACCTTTGAATCTAATTGTTAACTAATCATTAAATTGTTTTGGATAAATTGTGACTATCTACTAGACTACTGCTAACTATAACATAGTGATGACATATTTCTAATCAATTGGACATTCATTTCACATCTTGTAATATTTCTTAAAAGGAATAATAAACTACATGTGAATTGAGAATTTTTATAACCAAGTAATTTTACAAAATTTATCACAAATTTCTTCAAAAAATAAGCTGTAAATAATGTAGGGATGTATTTTTAAGATTGCTCAATGAAATGAAAAACCCAATCTGGACTAGTGCTCAAACTGCCCATTCTTTTATGAATAAAACGCGACAATATTACATAAAATCATTTTTAGTCTGGAAGACCCAACATTGCGCCGATGTTCCTTCACGCCAGAAAACATCGTACGGTGTTTGTGCTTTTATGAATTGCTCGTAGAGTACCTACATGAAGCATAGCAGAAACCGAAACCATGGCGACTCTGAATCTGAAACTCTCAAAAACACATCACTATGTTTCTCTACCTTCTTACCTTCTCTGTTCTTCGGGTCGGTTCCTTTCCTCCACCCCCTGGTATGCTCCACCACGTCCGCACCAAGACGATCTCATTCTCTCAGCAATCTCTGAAGCTATCAACAATTCCCAAATAAAGCCTCTGGATTTCTCTCTCCGAAGGATCCTCCCTTCACTCACTGCCCATCATGTTATCAATCTCATCAACTTCAACCCTCACTCTCTTTCCCCTTCTTCTCTCCTTTCCTTCTTCAGTTGGCTCGCTTCGCGCCCCCCTTTTCGCCACACTATCCAATCCTACTGCACTATGGCCCACTTCCTCTGCACTCACCGGATGCTTCCTGAAGCTCAATCCCTTCTCCAATTCGTAGTGTCTCGGAAAGGAAAGGACTCTGCTTCTTCATTGTTTACTTCTATTCTTCAAACGAGGGGTACCCACCAGTCCAATCTTGTATTTGATGCTTTAATTAAAGCGTATACGGATTCTGGATTTGTTGCCGACGCAATTCAGTGTGTTCGCATGGTTAAAATAAATAAATTCCGAATTCCACTTCGTGCTTGTGGTAATCTGCTTGATATAACGATTAAGTTGAACTCATCTGAGTCTGCTTGGGCATTTTATTTGGAGATTTTGGATTTTGGGTATCCTCCAAAAGTTTATAGTTTCAATGTTTTGATGCATAGATTTTGTAAGCAAGGTGATATTAGAAATGCCCAGATGATATTCGATGAAATTGGCAAGAGAGGTTTGCGTCCCACGGTTGTTAGTTTTAACACTTTGATCAATGGGTACTGTAAATCAGGGAATATGAAGGAGGGGTTTAGGTTGAAGAGTGTCATGGAAAATGAAAGAATCTTTCCTGATGTTTTCACTTTTAGCGCTTTGATCAATGGCTTATGTAAAGAGAGTAGGTCAGATGAAGCAAATCTTTTGTTTGATGAAATGTACAAGAGAGGTTTGGTTCCGAATGATGTTACTTTCACCACTTTAATTGATGGGCAGTGCAAAGACGGGAAAGTTGATTTAGCCATGAAAAATTTTCAGCTAATGCTGGCTGGGGGCGTCAAACCTGACTTAGTCACGTACAACGCACTGATCAATGGCCTTTGCAAGGTTGGAGATTTGAAGGAGGCTAGGAAGATTCTTGATGAGATGAGTGCAAATTGTCTGAAGCCTGACAAGATCACTTTCACTACACTAATAGATGGATGTTGTAAGGATGGAGATCTTGAACTGGCCTTAGAGATCAAGCAGAGAATGATTGAAGAAGGGATTGAACTTGATGATGTAGCTTTCTCAGTGCTTATCTCTGGACTCTGTAGAGAAGCAAGAGTTCATGATGCAGAAAGAATGTTGAGAGAGATGTTGAACGCTGGTTTCAAACCTGAGGATCCCACGTATACTATGGTTATTGATGGTTTTTGTAAGAAGGGCGATGTTAAGATGGGATTCAAGTTACTCAAGGAGATGCAAAGTGATGGACATGTTCCAGGAATTGTCACCTATAATGTGCTAATGAATGGACTATGCAAGCAAGGTCAGATGAAAAATGCTAAAATGCTGTTAGATGCAATGCTTAATTTGGGGGTGGTTCCAGATGATATTACGTTTAATATTTTACTAGATGGTCATTGCAAGCATGGAAGTTCTGATGATTTTGACTTATTTAGAAGTGAGAAAGGACTTATTACAGATTATGCTTCTTATACTGCACTTGTTAATGAAGCAAGTAAAGCTCCCAAAGATCGCCAAAAGAGATGATTGATGCTACTTGTCTTGTTATCTGGAATTGCATTAGTTGTTGGACATGGCTTACAAGTAAAAATCTACAGATTTGACTCAAACTCAACTTAATCATTTTTGCTAAATCAGCAGTGTTAATCAGAAGTCTGTTGTATGCTTTTGATTAATAGCTGAAGGAAGTCTTCAAGAAGCCATGAGAAACCTCTGTTTGATATTATTTTTGGTTGCTAACCAGGGTCATCCTTGAAGCTCTCACTCAAAACAACTGGAAGTTGGAACTGTATATCTCTTCATCTTCCTGTAATGGATAATCTATAAATGGCAATTGAGGTCCTTTTATCAGCTTCAATTCAACCTTATCAATGAAGCAACTTGGCTACTAATGTGAAAGCTGGAAGCCGAAGTTAAGGATAGTAGATAACTGCAAGCAACCAAGATGAATTAGATGCTGTAAGAGTTGCTAGCTAACTACCTAATTTGAATTCCCGGGTTAATTCTTCAAGAAGTGCTGTGATGGTAAGTACCAAATTGCTGACTGATATGCAGAAGCATGCAAGATGTTTCTGATAGTATGTGGATGCTACTGCATCACTGCACCTCAATTAGGGCTCATATTGTTATATCTTTCCAAACTTAACCATTTCCCCAGAAGGTTCTCGTCTTGATGATGTTGATTCTCGTGTATGTAGTGTTTATTTTTGCTTTGGTCATTTACTCTTGGGTTTATTACACAGGGACGTAAGCAGAGCACGGAATTGTCCTTCATCGAATTGTGGATAACAATTTTTCTTTTTCCATAATTTGAATCATATTTGGAATATTGTGGTAATGCTCAAGTAAGGAGAAGATTATTTCGAAAAGTTAAGTGATTGTTTGTGGGGACTTTGTTAACATGAAAGGGCCTTTGCTGATCTACAAGGCCATACTGCAATCCTGTGCAAGACCACATCTACAAGCCTGTCTCTTTCGGTCTCAATTTGCTGGTAACAAGTCTCTACTAAAAGAAATGGGAAATATTAGCGACTCTTTGCATAATACTCTATTAGCATAATGGCTACAAGATCACTGGTTTGTATATATGATGAACAACACTAGTAAAAAGAATGGCACTGCTCTCTGTGTGACCATTTCTCTTATTCTTCCCTCTTGGCTGACACAGGGAGGTAATGGTGGTTCAAATTAGTACCAAGCTATGAAGCATGGATACTTAAGAAAAGGAGTCATATTGTGTTTGATGTGTCTAGCACCCTTATCAAATACGATACAAGATATTTTAATATGCACTTGAACAATTCATATTTTGTGGTGTTGGTGATGCTCCCAACAGTAACATATTCTCTCTTTCCGTTTTGTTCCATTATGGTTGAAATGAAGAGGCTTGCAGTTGGACCATGGTGGGAAAAGAGTTCTGATAAGCCTCGTTCATGATGGTCCAGCAAGGTAGGCTATTGTGTGGGCTGTTGCTAATTACGAGTCTAGCCTAATGGATGTGGGCTGGATTCGGAGTCTCCAGTCTCAATGCCAGAGGGGGCAGGCCAATATCATTTTCATATGCTCCTTTTCTTTTTGACCCAAAATAAAAAAACGTGTTCCCTTTCTTTTGTTCCTACTTGGTAGAATGAGTTTTCTTTTCAGCAAGACTGGGAGGCGGTATAATTTTGTTGGTTGAAATAAAATTCATTATTTCTTCTCGCCAACAGTTCCAATTTCTTATAGAATAAGCTTATATGGGAAAAATCTGGAATTTTTCCTTTTGACATTTTCATTTCATAACATTTTAGTGTAGTCATTTTCGAAATTTAATTTGTTATAAATAATATTAAATTAATAAACATATAAAATAGAACATTCTGACATGTTATAAAAATAGGGGTCCATATAATAATGACAATAATAATAGCAGAATCAATATATTTACTATTTAGTGCAGGTGACCCTACAAAATAGAACATCACCCATAATATAGGACCAAGAAATGGGCCATAATTTTTCATTGATTGATTTTAAATGAGGTTTGGGCATCTGATGCAATTCACTTGTTTTCTAGGTAGCGTGATACTTCTGCAAAATTCCCATTCATGCTTCTTATCCATGAAGATATGACAGAATTTGAGATATGAATTTGAAAAATGTCTCTTCCTATTTTTTGGCTTGGTTTTCTACCAACTAAAGCAAAATTCGTCCTTTTTGCTTTCGTTTCTCCCGATTCCAAGTACCAACTAAAGGCTAAAGCAAAGAGAGGCAGCAAAGCATAAGAATACAAAAGGCATAATGAGAAACCCAGAAATATCTTGAGAGAAAGCTGGCATGTCCAGTGTTAAAATGGGAAATATTTCTAATAATATTACTATTGAGAATTATATTTTATTTTGTAATTTATTTTTAAATTATGATTAAATTATTAAAATTTCTAAAAAAATTATGTGTTAAAATATTTATGATAATAATATTTAATATTTAATATTACAATAATAATAAAAATATTCTCTACTAAATACAATATGCGAGGCCAATTAAGTAAATGGGGGACCATTTCCTCATAAATGGAACCACAACCTACCTGCTCCCGTGCATGCATGGGCTGCCCCCATATTAATTAGTAATAACATAACTCTAAATTCTCATTAATCTTTCAAGTTAATTAGTATTATATTGTATTTTCAAGCCATTATATCATAAACTGGTACCTTAAAACACAATAAAAGAATATTTTATAATGATACAATAAGAGAATATTAAATCTATGATTATTATCTTGAAAGTTTTATTTTAATAATGTATTAATTGAATTATAAATTGAAAAGACTATATATATATATATAAAATAGTTAGAAGCATCAAATTTTTTAAATTTTGAATAAATAATTGAGGTAAATTAAATTAAACCTATTAGATAATTTTACAGTAATATCCTTAACACGGCAGAATGATTACTATTAATTAGTGTAATATGTCTGTATTAAGTAAAATCTATTTAAGAATTTTGTCTTTATTCAAAGACTGCTTTTCTTTTCCCTTTGCTTTGATGATTCAGCCTTTGAATTCTTCTGGCAGCCCTTCTTTTTCAAGAAAGACGGCAGCGTTTTATTTATTCAGAATTGGCATATTATAACGTAGCTTCCGGGCAGAAAGTGAGACTGAAAGGGAGAGAGAGAGAGAGAGGGAAGGAGGCTGAGCTGAGCTGTGATCTGTGAATATGATGAGTGATGGGGGCGTTAGGTTTCTCGAGAATTGGCTGAAAGTGAAAGTGAAGTCTCCTCCACGCCTATGTGGCCAGCTGGCTCTATTGTTATTGAATTTCGAGACCATCCAACTTTGTCTCTCTCTCTCTCTCTGTATACGTCCATCCCCAGATGAAACCTTTCGCCTTTTCAAAAATTTTATATTCAAAATCAATAATATAAAAACCAGAGTTAATAATTTCAAATTACTTGTAAAAAGATCTAAAATCTTCAAAAAGAACGGCAGATTGAGATCAAATTTAGGGAGATTAAACATTTTTTAATCTTATAAAAATAGAAATTGTTATTATGTGAGTTATTAATTTATTATTTATAATTTTTTGCCTATCGCTTACAAGACTTTAATGTAATAGATTTAAACTTTCATTTTCTTCATTTATTGGACTAAAAATAAAATCTTTGCTTTTATCACTCTTCTTGTCTTTATAAATTGTTTCATATTTTTCATTTAGTTATTTTTGAGTATAATTATATTAATCGTGTTTAATAATCTTAAATTTTTAATTTTGTTAATTTTGGTAGTTTTAATTTATTCATTTGTTTTAAAAAAACTTATTCCTAGCTAATAAATTTTTTTTTCAATACTTCTTTATAAAAGAGACAGATATCCTATTTTAGTCTTTGAAATATAATATTATCATTAGTTAGTTTGATATTTTATAAAAAAATATTATATTAATATCTAAGAGTGTGATTATTTTTTAACTTCACTCTTCAAGAGTATTAAAATAATACTAACTCCATCTTGTAAAATTAGGGGAAAAAAAGTCTCGAGTACTAAAATAATAAAAAAATTGTAATATACTAAATTAATAATTAAACATTTTTATTTTTTAAATAATACTAAAAACTCTTGAATAGTCCGTACTGAAAAATCTGGTGTTTGCTCATTCATGGCCACTCATTCTTCTAAGTTTGGACCCACTCTTGTATTATATCCCTGTCGCGCTGACACTTGGGTTTTTTCTGCCCTTTACTTCCACTTGATGTCCCTCCCTAAGACTTTCAGATACATTTCAAAATTTTCAACCATGACCAAAATAGAATTCAACTTGGTAATAAAGAAATATATATTGAGTAATAAGAAATTTAGTTAGAATTTATCATAAATTTGATTGTCTGCCTAATTTTTATCAATTTTAAAATTTTGATATATTTTTTACTAAATAAAAGTCCAATGATTAAGTTGAAATTTGATATAAATATACCAATATCTTATTAAATTGATAATAATATTCATCACTAAATACAAATGGAGATATTTAAATTCATTTAATAATTAATAATGATACTAATTATATAAATTACATATCACATATAATATGTTGGTATTTAATATGTTTTCATTTAAATTAATATGTAATATTTAAGATAATAAAATATTATAAAATAAATTATTTTATATATTATTTTATATCATAAAAACAATAAAAAATTTATTATTTTTTATTTTATAAAATTAATAGAGTTAAAATTATTGCACCCAAAATTTATTATATAAATTATAAAATAATAAATATAAAATAAGTAAAGTAAAATTTATTTAAATAAAAATAAAAATATTATACGTCTCTCGCATATGTGACCGTCTTTAATACAAGAACGTGAGCCTCACACCTGTTGAGTAGCCCACACCCCTGTTAGGTGAGAGAGACGGTCGCACATACTTCTGCAATAGAAGGAATCTTACTTTTTTGTTTGTGTTTGAAACTTTATGTTTGGGAAGCATAGCATTGATTAGAAGGGACAGGAATCAGTTGGAAAAGCGTTATTAACAGTTAACACAAACACATGGTAGCATCAGATCAAAGGAGTAGGACAAGCTACAGGACAATTTCACGAGCACCACCACCACTCCTATTAATTCTTCATTATTATTCCGTTCATTCACCTTGTCCATCTTTAACTCATATAACAACAACTTTTAACATCAATTTATAAGCTCTTTATTACCTTCTAATTTTTATTCTAATATCTTAATGATACAAGACATCTTAAAATATTTATATTTAATATATTATTATTATTATTATTATTTAAAATATCGAACAAAATATTTTGAGATAAAATTATTTAGAATAGTATACATGTGTAAGGGATAAAACAAAATTAATATTAAGTAGTTAAAAATGAATTTACTATAATTAGCTAATTACATAGGCGACTAAGTGAAGTTAATAAGCAATTATAAATAGGGATGGATCATAAATTACCTAAGAGAGGGGTTAAATTGCGACAGAGATGGAGATTTAAAACATTTTGAAAAGACCTTAGAAGAAAAAAAATGAATCAACAAAAAATAAGCTTCAAGGGCTTACCTATTATTATCATAAATTAGCAAGTACAAAATATAAGTAAAGTAAAGATAAATAAGATGAAGATAATATTATCTTTTTATTTACTGATGCAATGTGTATATATACATTAAGTTATATGTTAGAGTTTGGTATATGAATAAATCGAAATATAAACTAACACTTATTAGTGTAGATGCTAATATGTACAAATTAACTTTGTAGTTACAATTCAAATATTTAAATTAAGATACAATGATATGTACGATTATTATTCTATTTTTATTTTTTAAATTTTATTATCATTATTTATGTATAAAACTAAAATATATTTTGAAGGAGGGGGTGGAGGAAAAGTAGGGGTGTCAAATAGGGTTAGAGCTGAGTCTTAACGAGTCGGGCAAAAAAAAAAACTCTTTTACTAAAAATGCCTCAAAAATCTAACCCAACATTAACCCTATAGGGTTATAAAATTAAACGAGCCTTAACATATCAGCGTATAAAAAAATTCTAAATAATAAAATTTTATAACAAAACCAAATATAAACTATCAATCAATCATTCTTAATAATTATGAAAAAATTTGTATGCATAACAAAATATCATCAATCCATAATATATTTATAGACTTAATCTCCATAAAGTTTCAAAGACAATAGTATAAAATTAAAATCAAAATGATTAATCAATCATCCTCGATAAGTATATTTGAATGTTACTTAGATACATTTTGTGTAATTATTGAGTTGTCATATTCTTCTTTATATATAAAGTATAAATTATGATAAAAGTTAATAATAATAATGAGAATAAATAAAATTAAACATTGTTTAAATTAATAAGCCTACCATTATGAATATAATTATGTAACTAATTACATATACAGATAAAGGCTTACACACGATCTCTTAAAAGAAAACATCGGTATTTGTTGAGAACATGTGCACCAATGCTAAAAGTCAATTTACTAGTCACAGTAGTGATTGAAATACTTAGTAAATTACATGTCATACTTGATAATTATAGAAATCGATGTCTATCATCATTCTTATATTGCAAGATATCTAAATCTTTAAAAAAATAAAGTTTAAGTTTTGGCTCATCTAAATAAATATTTAATTGAGATTTCTCATTATTTATCACATATTAGTTCTCAAATAATACACATTTTTATATCATTTTAAGTATAATAACAAAGAAATTCAATTAACAAATTAATTATATTACACACAATTAAAAAAATAACAAATTAAAATATATAAAAATTAAAACTTATATCAAATAATCAAAATTTTACACATAATTTTTATTTTCCTTCTCACTTCACTACTAATCTATTACAAGATTTTATAAGAAAAGAAAATACCTGTCAGAACTAATCTTAATTGATATTCCAAGAGAAAAGGGGAGCCCTTTACCCGTGAATCCGTCTCTAATTATATACTAAGTTGTGCCAAGTTGATATTCGCTTTCACAAAGTCACATAATTAAATTGTTGGATATTTGAGTTTATGAATTGAAAATTTTATTAAGATTTACATTCCATGGTACCTTCATCGGCAAGAATATGAAAAAATAATGTAACAACTTAAGTTTGATTAAAGTGTAAGTAATATTGGGAAGAGAAATACTAATTGTCAAATAATAGAAACATAAAGGGATGCCACGTACAGAGGTAAAAAGAATAAAATAAAAAAACAAAAACAAAAAAAAAGAGGAAAGAGGGATTTTATCGTTAACCAAAGTTACAAACGTTTTTAATAATGTGTGTCGGGAATTATGTGGAAGCTGTTCGTGTTCTGGGCGGCGGACCACTTCCATGCAGCTGTCCGCTACTTTAAACGCATCCCACCTTTGGGTCGACCCCACTTTCTTTCCTCGTAAAATATACTCACAAAAACAAAAACAAAAATAAAAATTAATTTAATTAGATTTAATATTTAATATTTAATATTTAATATATTTCATTTTATAATATATTTTATACAATTTACTTTTAATTTCTAAAATAATTTAAAAATAATATTTTATAATCATAGAAAAAATAAAATCTCATACATTATTATTATAAAATATATGTTGTTAGAGAAACTAAAAAATAGTTGTTAACAATATATCATATTTTATAGTCAATTATATAAATTTTTTATTAAAAATAATATTAATTATTAATAAAATAATAAATCTTTCCAATAAATATTTATTTGAATTCTATTATTAATTAATTATTATATTTGACTCTCTCTAACATAAATTAGAAAATTGAAAAGTAAACAAATTATTTTTTATGAAAAACTATTAGAATCTTTTAACAGTTTCCTTGTATATTATTTAAATAATATACAAAAACAATACTATATAAATATTGGGTTCAATTTTAGTGGGGCTTTCGGTGATCTGGCATTTTTAATAAAAAAATAGAAAGTCATGATATATAAATAAATGTTCAGTTATAAAAAAATTTATATTCTTGCTTTATTTAAAAAAATACTAAAAAAAGAATGGTAGTTAAGAAATTAATTAAATCCTATTCCCTTAAGAGCACTCATTCAGATTAGTCCAATTTAATAAAGCTTCCTTAATAAATATATTCATTCAAATATTCCAACGATAAAAATAGTAATTCAAAAGTTCCAATTAAAGCGCACCAATAAGTAGTACTAACTACTAAGCTTAGCTTACCTTCACAATGCAACGCATTTGAAATATAATGAAATGATAATTTGTTTATTTATGGAATAATAGTTTTCAAACCATGAGATTCTAAAAGTCCAGTGACATGCTAAATAAAAATTAATTTACATTTCCATTATTTTTCAAAAAGTGCTAAACTATTGATTTTTATAATAAAAACTAGTTAAATATTCATAGTAAAAATAAATTTCAAATCTTGAGATAAAGATTTATGAGGAGGAAGTAAGTCCAAAATTTACCTGATGAAGAATATTTTTAAATTTTCAATATTGATCAAAAAAGGAAATACAATGGCAACTTATTACTCCATTAATTAATTAATTTAATTGAGTTAGTAAAATCTTTGTCTGGTGAAAATGGATAAAAATTTAGAAGAAAGGATAATCATTACGTCCTTTTATCTTGAGATAAGATTTATGAGGAGGAACTAGGAAGTAAGTTCAAAATTTACCATATGAAGAATATTTTTAAAATTTCAATATTGATCAAAAAAAGAAATACAATGACACCTTATTACTCCATTAATTAATTAATTTAATTGAGTAAGTAAAATCTTTTTGCAGTGAAAATGGATAAAAATTTAGAAAACATGATAACCATTACGTCCTTCTATCTTTTTTGCCTCGAGTATATGAATGGGTAAAATAAAAACTTCAGAAAATGTATTAATTAATTTATCAAATTTAAAGGAAATTTTTATTTTCTTAAAAATTTAGTATGATTAATACAAGTCCACTTAAAAATAATTATTGTAAAAATAAAAAATAAAAAGAAGGAGATTCATAAACATAATATCATATCTTCTAATCCTCATATATACATCAGTCTCATTCCACGGATAGTGTACATCGCATGATTATTATGAGCTTTGAAGTAGCCTTCAATTCTTCATTAGAGTAGAAGAAGCCCCACCTCGTGCGTCGGTCCAAAACGATTGACGTTTACCCATGCCCTTCTTTTTAACTTCACTCCTGGACCCTCCGATTTAGATCATCACTCTAATGATCACACGTGGATTATCGATAATATTATCCTTTTATACAGTAACAACACTTTATAGCTAAACTACTGCTTATACATCCAGCTAACATGCACCCGCACCCACCGCATGCCTTCTCTATTTACTTGGCTAGTCTGCTACAATCAGCGTTACCAAACCCTACCCTGTGAGTGGCCAGATCGAATTCCACCCATAGATTTTGTTGATGGATGTTGCCAATAATGTTACTGGCCGCACCCAATCTATCTGACCGTCCGATTCCCAGGCACTTCACCCCACCATCCACTTCAGCTAGCACATGCTCTTTCTGAATCACTATCTCCACGCCCTTGTCAAATTCGAACGCCAAGTCGCCTATCAACCGTCCGATCTCCATCGCATCACCATCAAAACACATGTCGGCAGCTCCACCGTACTCGAATCCCTTCTTTAATTTAGGCCCAGCCAACCTCACTACTTCCTCCCGCACCTTATTATAGGCCTCGTCCACCAGGAACGTAAATTCGGATCCGGAGTCAATCATAGTTTGACCCGATCCACCCGCGTTTGGCCGGAAAACGGAGGGTGGGATATCCAGCCGTTTCGCCCCAATTCTTATCCCCTGCATTGCTACGGTGAATGCCAACGGGTCCAAGTTTGGCATGCGTTGACGTTGGTCAAAGGTCAACATGTCAACGTACCGAAAACCCGCTGAGTTCGGGTTGTTTCCGAGGAAAAACGACCCAGTTGGGAGCGAGGCGGGTCTGGTTTGTCGAGCGGGTACGCAGTAGGAGAATTTTGTGATTTTGGCTTGGGAAGCAAAAGACAGCCGACCACGGTTCATTCCCAAAATGCCCTTGGAGTCGCTGGTTTCGGTGGCGCAGCCAAGAATAAGAGGAGGGGTACTGACGGAACGAGAGAAAGTGAATTTTTCTCTGACAAGGTTGCCCTCGGCGTAGGTACCGTCGGCGTAGAAGTAGGAGTAGTGACATAGGCGGTTCTGGTCGCAGGAAGTGGGGAGGGTAAAATCGGGAACTCTGGGTTTACAGAGAGGGTGGTTACAGGGGAGAACAGAGAAGGTGGAGGAGAGAGAAGGATCAAAGGAAGGCGTAGGAGGAGGCTTAGGCTTGGTAGGGGTCTTCTTATGACACTGAATCCAAGAGAGTTGGCTTCCAGTGTCCAAAACCATTTCTTGAACCTGTGGAGGAGTTCCAATAGGGAGAGTAACAATCAAAGCCATTGAGTACTTGAAGGAATATTTGACGTTATATGAAGGGGTTGGGACTGGGAGGTGTGGGTTGCGCTGGGAATTTGATATGAGAGACGGAGAGAGCGATTTATCAGAGGCGTTTCTGGAAAGAGGAAGGGAAGTGAGAGGGAAAGAGAGGGAGAAGTTATTGTTATGGTTGAGTTGGTGAGAAAGGGAGAGAGAGAAGGAGGTGAAGAAGAGGAAGAGGAAGGGGAGAAGCATGGTGGTAAATTTGCAGAGTAATGAAACAGAGAGAGGCATTCTAGAGAGAGAAAAACAGAGTGTGGTTGGAGGGTTAGGAGAGTGGGGGAGTGATTGGTAAGGTGGGGTTGTATTTATATAGGGAAGAAGGAATACCCGAATAGGGATGGGGCGGAAAGCGGAAGGCAAAGGGAACAAAGAAACGCCAAAAGAAGCAAATATTAACCAAAAAGAATACGCGTTTTCTTAGGTTGAGTGGGTGGATCTTATAATTCACAGCAGAAACACAGAGAAAGAGAAAAAGAAAGAGAGACAGTGAGACTCTCGCTTCGCTTCCCATCTTACATATTATGATGATACCCAATTTCTAATCTTTGTTTGGTTGGAGGATTTATTATTTTAATGGAAGGCTTAATTTTGATTTAATTTACGTGATGAACATTTGACCTATGATCTGTGTCTCCGACACCTTCTTTATTACGACCTAATCGGTGAGATATCAACACGTGTGAGTGCTTGACTGCTTGTAAAACAGGAATATCGAAACAATGATTTTGTCTTGTATGAAAATAATATAGCATTTAATTTTAAAAAAAATAGTTAAACTAACAATATTAATCAAATCCGTAAAATATGAAAAAGAAAATTAGGTAAATTTTGTTTATAAAAACATAGAAATTAGACTAATAATAAATATACTCCATAAATATATTTTGTGTGAATTTTAGATCCATTCATAAAATATTTATGTATATATTTATTATTAATTTAATTTACACTTTGTATAAATTAAGTTTACCCCAAATTTCTCCAAGATCACGGTGCCATTACTTACCTAATATATGTTACTTTATTTTCTTTGTTGGTATAATATATACGTTGCTTTATTTGAACCTTTGAATTATATGAAAAGATTTATTTCTATAACATTAATTCATAATCATATATATAAATATAAACATCAAACTTTTAAATGTTTGAAAAAAGTTTCCTTTTAAACTAGATAAAACCCTTATTGTATATAGATGATTACTTCAGGATCATTTTTTTTAAATACTTAAATTAAAAATTTAACAAATTTTCATATAAAACAATGTTAAATTTATTTGATAATCATGTCTATTTATTCATATAAAACAATCTTAAATTTAGAAGAAAAATCCCCCTCTCTCATTTATTTATTGAAAAAAAATTAAGATAAATTTTTATGAATTTTTTAAAAAATTAAATATATCTAAAAAAAATTTTCCAATCCCATATGCCAAAATCTATTCCTACCCATGTTTTGACAGAGGAAGAAGGAAAAGGAGATAAAAAAAAATAAAAATGATAGTCTCACATAAATAATTTTTCAAATTTTATAAATTTTTTTCAATTACTCATAATTCATTTCATTATACTTTTATCAAAATATATTTATTGAATAATTAAAAAAATTATGAAATTGATCAAATATATAAGTAGATGAGAAGAAAATGAGAATAGGTAGGGTAAATAGGATTTTGCTGTATATAAGTTGGAATTGGCGTACGGTACGTTGTAGTCAACTCCAGCTGGTTTCCAGAACCCAAAAGATGAGAAGCATCAGCCACCAAATTGGAGCTTCCTTTCCTTTGTACCTTTCATAGCCCATAGGTGACAGGTGGTCAAAACCCGAGGCGATACCTCTAAACCCCACACCTCTTTGTCTTTGAAAACCTATTGACTCTCACTCTCCCCCAAACCCCTATATTTGCTTCTTCCTACAATATCATTTATTTTAATTTAAAAAAAATTAAGTAATTATTTAACAACTTTCTATTATCTCTTTTTATTAATTTTTTAAAAATACATATTATATTTTATATACATAAAATATGAATAATTCTATTTAAATATAATTCAATAAAAATTTAAATAAATTGACATGACACTAGTTCATATTATTTAGCAGCCTTTATTTTTGTGGTCTGTATATATTGGGTAACAGGAACGACTTGGTTTTCAACTAGTGGATTCGGGGGGGGGGGGGGGGGGGGGGGGGGGGGGGGGGGGGGGGGGGGGGGGGGGGGGGGGGGGGGGGG
>JASKGM010009693.1:0-13769 GCA_034509205.1 Ceratonia siliqua | reverse complement strand
CCCCCCCCCCCCCCCCCCCCCCCCAAAAAAAAGAAGTGGGAAGAATAAAAGCCTACCTTTGCGGATAAGAAATAAATAAAGATGATGCTATATTCATAAAAAAAACTTGACTAATTAATTAGCTATTCATTTTTAGAATATCCATTTAGACAATGGGATGTATGGTAATTAGAAGAAGTGCACAAGTTCAAATCCTGATCACTTTGCCAAAGTCTCAGGGGGTATTTAGTAGTGGAGAACTTTTTAAAATTTTCGGAATAAAGTAGAATTATCATGTTTGGTAAATGAATTAAAAAATTTTTAAGATTTCTGGAAACAAATTTCAACCAAGCTTCTCACAAAAAAATTTCTATTGGGGGTGGGAATATTGGATCTCTTCTACCCACCCTCCCAATAATCCTACATCGTACTCTATTGGAATTTGCTTGTGAAATATTCTAGAAAAAATTAAGTTTTTAATTACAAAGCCATAATTCAACATCTTAATAAGTTGATATAGTTGTTGCCAAAACTATTATAGTACAATATTGAGAAATTTTTGAAATGATAGATATAGGTAAATTTGATAATGTTATTAGTAAGTCAATAATATTTTGTATTAAAAATTGTAATATAAATATAAATGTCAAGTTTTCTCCATATTAGTATGAACAAATGTTTTTTTTTTCATATTGCTTATTGTATATGAGTCTCACAATATCAATGGGATATAAATTTATAATAGCAATTTATTCTTTTTATTTAACAAAATCTATGTAAGGAGTATTGTTGTAAAAATAACATAGATTCCAAAAAAAAAACTTCTAAAGCAAATTTGAAAATGTCCAAAATTTCTAGGAATATATAAGACTAACCAAATATAAATTCTAACATTCCTGATAACAAGATTCTCAATAATAATGTTTCTCAAAAGTAAAAATACCTTCTTAGAGTTAAATTATAAGGAATAAGAATAATTCTCTAGTGTAGTAAATTGTAAGGTAGAAAGATATAAGAACATTAACATTGTTCTTTTTGATAAGAAATAAAGGAACTTAACAACTATTTTTGTAAAGAAAACTTGATATAATTGATTGTAATTTCTAACTTGTCTACAGGTGAATATAATAATTACGTAATTTTTGCATAGAGTTGACGAAATTACACACTAAATTACATTATGAACATGATTGATAAGCGTGAGGAAAAGACATGCACCATTTTAATTATACAGAAAACCCACACTGGTTGTCCCCCAGTTAAATGCATGAGTTTGAAAACTTGTCCGACAAAACTTGAAAAATAATCTCATATTTTGTCAATACTCCTATTGCTTCCAAAGATCATAGACATAGTTCGTAATAAGACAATTAACCCAATGGATTGTTAGCCATGTTAAGCCAATCCAGTTAGGTAACTATCAATTATATGAGTGTGGCCTGGTATGATAAAGTTTCAATATTTTCATGGAAAAAACACAGAAAATGTGTGTTCATGGGAGTGGACATGGAGTGAATGAATTGGTATGAAATAAAGCAGGAAATGAAAAAGAAAGAATTAGTTAGAGTAAGGCAGATAAAGTTAAATGTGTGAAGGAAGGGAAGGGTTCACGGATTATGATCATGAGAAAGTGATAAAGCAATCACGGGGTATGTAAAAACAAGGTACTACATTAATCAACAATAGTAACGTTATTTCACACCTCGTCTATGATACAATTAAGGAAGATTTATATGTGTTTTCAACTGCCTTCATTCATTCTGAGTTGTCATCACCAAAACTTTACTTCTTTAATTGTTTGCCTCCATCATTTTGCTTTTTATCCACTTTGGATTCATATGCTTTAATTTCATGCTTTAAGAGAAAGATATCGTATAACTATAAGTGGATTGTCTTCAAGATTTGATTGTCAAGTGAGTTTTCAATTTTATTTTAAACATTTGTTAGATTTCTTGTTCAAATCCATGTAAATAACTCATTTTAACTTTGATCCTTTCACAACTAACCCTATATAGTTTATTTTTTGCGATTAATACACTACAAGAAATCATGAATTTTGCCACACAATTTTTCATATATTTACCGCTTTATTTCTTGCAAAAAACATCTATGAAAATTCCAAAAAAAATTTTCTCATGGTATCATTATCCGTGAGAAACTTTGCTCTCTCACGGTGATTTATATTGCAGATGTAAATCCATAAGAAACTCTAAATTTTCATTAGTTCTTCACAAATTTTGTCCGTAAAATTTTTTTTATTTTTTTGTAGTGATGCTTCAACTTTCAATATGATACATAACTTTATTTAAAATGTTAAAAATTTGTGTGCTAACTAAAAGTTTAATTCCATAAAATCATAAAATAAAAAAAATTACGTAGAAGCTCACTTTTTGAATTTCAACTCAATATTTGTTTTATTTTCTTTAATTTTTTAGCGAGTAAAAAGGGTTATTAATTTTGACTCCAAGAAGTTAATTAATTGATGGGCAAAATTAAAATCCAAGAGTGATAATGTGAAAGGATCCAAATTAAAGAGGTTATTTATTTGCAATTTAACTTTAGAAATTGACAAAAATTAAACTCCTCATAATCATTGTCAAATATATTACAAATGTTGTAAGTGAACCTCCGAAAGAGAGTTGAAGCTAAGATGGTTAAAACTCCTCTACGCATGTAGATTCTCCCACTAATGAGAAAGGTTTCTAGGAGGTAGTTTGGAGTTGGCAATCTCACTTTGCTTTTTAATTTAAAAGAGAGAAAGAGAAAGAAAAGCAAATAAAATATATCATAACCTTTTATGTAAAAGAAGCCAGCCAACCAGGCTTGTATGATGATGAATTGATGAGGGTGGGGCTTTTTATAACTCGATCTCCTCCTTCTCATATATATCCATCTTTAATGGAATTTTTCTAACTTAGGTAAAAAAAATTGTCTTTCATCAGCAATCGGGAAACCTTTCTTAATCAATGTGTTTCACCAAGGAAAGCATTTTTTAATTAGTTTTAATCTTTTTAATAAAAAAATAAAAGAGATATTATATATATTTATTTAAGAATATTTGTAGGTCCAGTGAGCCGTCCACATATTTCCATCAGTAGACGGTTCATAAGGAGGGCCATGTATGGGGATAAAGAAACAAAACTCAATTGCTACAAAATTAAAGAATCTCGTATAAACAAGATGGTCTATCACTATTTTAATAAATCAAATTATTTCAGTCAAATTAATACCAACTTTACTATTTTAAATGCACTGAAAATTTAAGCACTGCCTTGGGTCTTCTTTAGGGGGAAGATTTGTCATCACATCAC
The DNA here is from genome assembly GCA_034509205.1 of Ceratonia siliqua. Lineage (NCBI taxonomy): Eukaryota > Viridiplantae > Streptophyta > Magnoliopsida > Fabales > Fabaceae > Ceratonia > Ceratonia siliqua. The sequence goes on along the minus strand of JASKGM010009693.1, from coordinate 10,479 downwards.
TATCGTTCGATCTGCTAATTATTGACATCACTATCAATTAATTTTTCAAGTATATATATATATATATATATATATATATATATAATTAATTGATAATAGCTAGTATAAAAGGTGACACGTTTATGTCTTATTGTAAGACGTAATTTAAATGTTCATCAAATCAATCATTGAATTGAAAATAATTATTATGATTAATTTCAAGAAAAATAAATAACAGATAAACATGCCATAAAACAGTTGACAATTTCTTATATATTATATGTTAGTTTTATAATATTTTAATAATGTATAAAATAAATTTAAATTAATATTAAATTTTATGTATCCTTTTTTTTGGAGCAAATAACCTTGTTTTCTTTTGAGATAGATCAACTAGACAATAGAAAAAGATGCAAAAATGAATGAGAAAGATAGAGAGAGAATGTGAAGGGAATGAATTGATATATTGAACTGTCAAAGATAATTATACAAGAGGAGCTATTTATACAATCATAATAGCTCCATAGTTACATCAGAAATAACAAACTTAACTACTCCAAAAATTGTTACTAACAAATCTGAATAACTGAAGCTTACTCGAATTAGTTGACTGGGACTAGCCTTAACATTTTCCCCTCAAATTAATTCCTCCTTCTGTCTACAAAAAAGTTTATCTTTTATAACATTAAAGAAGGAAGCTGATAATGGTTTTGTGAAGATATCTGCTATTTGATCTTGAGCAAGTACATGATACACAACCAGTCCTTTGGACAACACCTTATGTCTCACAAAGTGAATGTCCAATTTAACATGCTTCATTCTAGAATGCAATACTGGATTGATTGCAAGTGAAACACAACTAAGATTGTCACACCATATGACTGGAGGATGTTTCTATATTATCTGTAATTCATTTAGTAAAGCATGTAACCAACACAATTCACTAGTAGCATTTACTAAACTTCTATACTCTACTTCAGTGCTTGATCTACCCATTGTATGTTGCTTTTTAGATGCCCAGGAAATAGGATTGTTCCATAAGAATAAGCAATATTTGGATGTTGACCTTCGGTCATCAACATTTGATGCCTAATCATCGTCGGAATACCTAGTAAGAATGAGAACCTTAGACTTAGTAATCTTTATACCATAATCTAGTGTCCCTTTCAGATATATAAGGACTCGTTTCATTGCTCTCCAATGGCTATCTAGAGGATTATGCATAAACTGACATATTTTGTTTACATAATAGGAGATGTCAGGCCTAGTGATGGTGGGAAATTGAAGAGCACCAACTATGCTCCTGTATTCTTGAGGATTGGACACTGTATCTCCCTGAGAGGAAGAAAGCTTAAGATTGGATACCATGGGTGTTGGTAGTGATTTAGCATCTAACATACTAGCTTTGGCGAGCAAGTTAGTAACATACTTTATCTGAGTAAGTAGGATGTCATCATTAAGATACTTGACCTCTAACCCAGGAAAATAATGTAGAGGATCAAGATCTTTAAGGGAGAATGAACAGTCCAGCTGGTCTATCACTTCTTGCAACTCTTTTTCATTACTACCGGTCAAAATGATATCATCTACATATACAAGCACAAACAAACTGCCACATTTGTCTTTGTGCCTAATAAACAGTGACTGATATGCCTTTGAACAAGTGAAACCCAAACTTACTAGAAAAGAGCTAAGTTTATCAAACCAAGCCCTAGGAGCTTGCTTCAAGCCATATAAGGCTTTCTTGAGTTTGTAAACCAACTTCTGCCCTTTTTCTCTTTTTTCAAATCTTGCTGGCTACTCCATGTAGATTTTCTTATGTAAATCACCACTAAAAAATGCATTATTTATATCTATTTACCTTAATTTCCACCCTCTTGTAACAGCTATGGACAAAATGACTCTTAAAGTAGTAAGTTTAACCATAGGACTAAATGTTTCATTGAAATATGTGACAGCATCTTGGAGATAGCCCTTGGCTATTAACCTGGCCTTATATTTAGAGATGGAACCATCTGGATTCTTCTTTAGCTTAAAAACCCACTTACACCCAACAATTTTCTTATTAGGAGGTTGAGGAACCAAGTACCAAGCCCCATTTTTGATTAATGCATCATATTATGCACAAGCAGACTCTCTCCATTTCTCAAGAGTTAATGCAGTATAAATGTTGGTAGGTTCTGAGTAAGTCAGATTTGTGGTATAGATTTTGAGTTTGTAAATCCCACATTTGGATTGAATAATCATAGGATGAGTAATCACATTTTTAGGACATGGATTTAAATGAGAGGGTTCTAGAGGTTTAGATGGAGGGAGGGAATTATCAGAAGTTGATTGTGATGGATGAGGTAGATTTGAAATAGGTGCAGATGTAGAACTAGATGAAACATCAGTGGAAGAATGCTATTGGGAATAAACTAGCTGAGAAGTATCATGATGAGGATCTGATTTATTTAAGGATGAGTTTGTAGGGGCTAAGATTGGAATAACTGGACAAATGACATGTATAGGATTTTGAGGTGAAGAATTTTAAGCTGCAGAATTTTGAAATTGTTGAATATGGCAAAAAGGAAAGTATAGCTCATTGAATTTCACATGTCGAGATGTGATTATTTTACCTTAAGAAGTGAGACATTGAAACCCCTTTTGATTAGAAGGATAACCTAGAAAAACACAAGGACTAAATCTATATTGTAATTTGTATGAATTATAAGGTCGAAGGTTTGGGAAACAAAGGCAGTCAAAAATTTTAAGCAAGAAGCAATCAAGTTTGGTTTTATGGAGTATTTCAAAAAGAGATTTATATGTGAATGTTGGTGTAGGTAATCTGTTGATTAAATGGACAACAGTTGAAAAAGCTTCAAGCATAAATTTGATAGGGATAGCAAATTGAGCTAAAAGTGTCAAATCAATTTCTACTAGGTGTCTATGTTTCCTTTCAATGATACCATTTTGTTGTGAGGTGTATGGACATGTATTTCTCACTTTGATACCTTTAAAGTTAAAACAAGTGGTTATTGGCTTAAATTCTGTACCACAATCAACTTAAACTGCTTGTAATTTAGTTTGTAACTACAACTCACTACTGAACATGTAGAAAGCATTTATAAGTTTCTGCCTTGGTTTTAAGGAAATAAAGCTAAGTAAATTTGGAGTACATGTCTATAATGGTCATATAGTACTGGTAACCTTATCTAGAAATGGTATGGGAATGACCCCAGAGATTAATTCCAACAAGTTGAAGAGGCTTTATGTAAACAGTTGTAGAATTAGAAAAAGGTAAATAGTGACTTTTACCCATTTGACAAGCAAAACACAAACTAGGATTTTTATTCCTTGCACAAGGTATTTTACACTGTTGCAAAACTGTGTTTACAATTTGAGAACTAGGATGAAGTAATCTCTTATGCCACATATCAAAACTTGAAGTTGAATCCGAGAAGATACATGAACTATATGCATCACTTTGGCAAAGAAGAAGACTACAATGACTGGACATATTTACATCTGATGGAGTTAATGAAAACTGAGTGGCAGTAAGTGATGAGCCTGTGCAGTGAGTTTTGTCAATTGATGGTGATGATGACAGGTTGAATTTGTATAACCCATCATGAAGCCTCCTTTGCAAAAGGATCTCCTTGGTTTCTAGGTCCTTGACACAACAAGTAGAAGGTAAGAATTCGAACAACATATTATTATCTCTAGAAAATTGAGATACTGAAATGAGGTTTTTCTTGATTAAAGGCACATGTAATAAATTGTTCAGTTTCAAAATGTGATGCTTATCATTTGATAGAAAATATGATTAACCAACATGAGAAATATCAAGTTTAGTGCCATTACCAACTTGGACTTGGTCACTTCCGTAGTAATCATGGCCAAGAGAGAGATTTGCAAATTCGTTTTTCACATGATGTGTTGCTTCGGAATCTGGAATCCACTGAATTGTATTATCTGAATTCCCAAGTGAAGTATGATTCACTTGAGTTTGGTCATTTCTAGAAAAATTCTCTAAACTATATGTGTGAAGATTAACATTGGGGTTGGATCTTTGAGGTGAACTTCCTTGAGATCCTGAAGTTTGATTAGTTACCCCTGTGAAATTAGTATCAAATCTGTACCAACATTTCTGAACTATATGGCTCATATTTCCACACAATTGGCACTGTGGCCTATTGTTATTTGACCTTCCTCTGCCTTTACCTCTGTAATTTCTTGAGTTATTCCTATTTCCATTTTGATTATTGTTTTCATACTGCCATGACTTATTCCCTTGCACAATATTGGTAGTAGCATTACCAGTTGCTTCATTAGATAAATGTTGTAGGACTCTGCATTCAAAAGCAAGAAGTAGAGAAGATACTGACTTCAAACTGTATGGCTCACCTTTAGATGAGATGACAGCTATTATTGAATCAAATTCACTTCTAAGACCAGCAAGAACTGACAAAACTTGATCCGATTCAGCAATAGCATGTCCACAGGAAGCTAATGTATCACATAATGTTTTCACTTTGACAAGATATTCACGCATTGAAATATTACCTTTCTTGACAGTTTGTAATTGCAATTTATATTTTGCATAACTCTTGCTTCTAATTGAGAAGAAAAATTTTGAACAATAGTATTCCACAATTCTTGGGTTGAGTCGCACCCAACTAACTGAGGACGCACACCCGAGCTAACAGTGGAGAGGATCCAGAAAACTAACAAAGCATATTGTCTTTGATAGTTCACAAATTCTGGATTTATACACATTACTCCTTGATTATCTTGAATCACGAGTTCTGGTATTTGTTGGATGCCAAGCAGAAAGGACTTAAGGCCATAACCTCCAACAGCAGCTATAATCTTCTGTTTCCATAACAAGAAGTTCGTATCATCTAGTTTAACACTAATGATTTGACTCCTTGGAGTTAGAATTATTGACAGATTAGTCGAAGAGAAGAATGCAACAGGTGCATCATTTTGGAACTGAGAGAAAACCCGATTTGCGCTTGCATTGTGCTTCGATACCATGTTTTCTTTTGAGATAGATCAACTAGACAATAGAAAGAGATGTATAAATGAATGAGAAAGATAGAGAGAGAGTGTGAAGGGAATGAATTGATATATTGAACTGTCAAAGATAATTACACAAGAGGGGCTATTTATACAATCAAAATAACTCTTCACAGTTACATAAAAAATAACAAACTCAACCACCCCATAAACCGTTACTAACAAATCTGAATAACTGCATGAAGCTTCCTGGAACCAGCTGACTAGGACTAGCCTTGACAAACCTAGATTCAGCAGGAGTACTGTTGACAATTTTTAGTTTTTTTTCTTGAAAATTAAGAAATATTGGCTGATAGAATCTTCAATTAAGTTTTAGAAAAAGAATAAACGGAATCATAAATCTGATGTTGGTCACATAAAACATTATTAGATTAAGTATAAGGCTATTATTCTAAATTGTGGAGCAGAACGTGTCAGTAATATCACGAACATTTCATTATTAATTGGTATTATTAAACCAAGAGCATAAGTTGAACGACGTTGCACCTGCATCAAGACAAAGAAAAAAATGTCGTATATGTTGAATAAATTAATTAAGCATATGTCGCAAAAGACGAATCATTCCCTATTTTAATATAGCAGTGGCAGATGAGGGAAGCGAACATAGATTTATTATGTCGTTTTGTGCTTATCCTCTGAACTACTACTTCACCATGTTTTTTTCTGCACTAGTGCGGGACAGATCGCCGCATTTTCTTTTGTTTTTATTTTTTGAGATAAATCTTTTATAAGATTCAATATTTTCTAATACTGCAATCTCATTTTAAAATTATCTAAGATATTCAATGAAAAAAGTAAATCTTATAATATATATTAGTTTTTATTGATGTAAGAAGAGAATGGAACTTGAAGTTTTTTCTTAAATTTTCACCCTCTCAATTAGATATATAATATTTTGAAATATAAGACACAGTACACTCTAATATTAATGTTATCATGTTTGGTGTCTAACATTTATATCACTGTATGTTGGGTGAAGAATTTGTGCGTTTTTTTGGCAGTTTTTGTAAGTCTAAAAATGGTATATAAAGGCAGAAATATAGTCACCATGGGATCATAGCAGCTCTTTCTGTGCTGTGTCAAATCCCAGGTAGCTATTGATTATGCTAACGTGGGATGTTCCATATAATCTTTCATAAAAAAGAAACAAGTTATTCTATATATGATCTATAGCTCTAGCCCTGCACAAGTCCTATCCGTCTCTTTCTTTTATTCACTTTCCTCAATTCAACATCTCACTGCTTCATTACAAAAGTTTTGATATCATATTATTACAGAAACAATTTTTATGAATATCTGTGGCAGTTTGCCTGCTGAACTCTAATCTAGTTAAATGATTCGTTAATGGCGAGGAAAGAAGCTTTAAGTTAATTTCATCTCGTCAGTTGGTTGTTGAGTCCTTATCTTAAGTACTGTGAGATATATTGGTATTAGGTATATCAGAATATATATATATATATATATATATAAGAAGATGACCCACAATAATTGAAGGAGGGAAAAACAAATGTTTGATCTTGTTCATGAATCATGATGACTGACACAGGAACAACCATAAGGGCCATACACACAAAGATGGATGGGTTAGAAAATAGAAGAATGAAAGAAAAGAACGATAAGACTCCATTAATACATGGAAGTGTCCAATTAGTCAATTTGGTGTTTTATAGTCGAAGTCTTCCAATGGTTGATCTTATCTTTAGTACTCAATTACTTGAGAGGGACATGTACTCCATTATCTATATATTTATAGGACTATAAAGTCTTAGACGATGGCAATCAAATAGTTAGGGCATCTCTCGTGGCAGCGATAGAAGTAGCCAGGATAGAGATTGGAGAATGGTCTTTATAATTAGTCTTTAGCTTTGGCAACTTTGAGTGATGCTTATTGGATGGCATTTAAAACGTTTAATACAAGTTGAAAGAAGCAAAGTACTCAATTTCACAGACAGAGAACAAGTAGCTCAATCATTGTATTGTGGGCCACGACCACGCGGGATTCCAGCATAGTGCCCTTTTCTTTTCTTCTTTGCTTCTTAACCTATCATTCTATGATAATAAATTGAGTGAATATTTTTTTTATGCATATAAAGATATTTTATTTATTTATAATTATTAGCTCAGTTTTTTTCTTAAGATTCTTGATAATATCTTTATTTGTGGCACTCATCACGCCAAATACGGTTTTGAGAAAATAAAGTTATATTGTTACTAATAATTATAGTTTTTGGAGTAATGGTAGACACTTGATCTACCATTTTTAATTCAAAAAAAATACTGTAATTTAAAATTGTTTTATAATTTTTATTTTGCTCTATGATGTTTCAAATGATTTTAGAATGATGCTTCAAAATAATACTGGAAGAAAAATATTAAATTTCATAAGACATTATTTTAAAATATGATATATTTTGAAATACTTTATCAATAAAATTAACTTTAAATACCATTTGATATATTTTCATCTTCACTTTAATATATTGAATGTCAAAAGATATCAAGAATGTTGTATTTTGTACACTAATATCTAATATATTATAAGATATTATAAGATGACACAATTTTGATATTTGGTTAGGTGATATATATAAATGTGTGTGTGTGTGTCATACAATCCAAAAATTATGAGAATTTTACATCTTTAGACTTTTTGGTTTACTAATATTTATAAAATACTAATTGTATCATTTTTAAAAAAATTTAAATTGTCATATTAATATGAAAATATTAACTATTATTATATTTTGTATCATAATATTCAAAACAAGAAAGAATGTAAGATACTAGTATACAAAATGGGTTCAAAATTATTTAGAAAGCTTCTCAGCTTAAGCACAATAATGGAAGTGATCTAATTATCACCCCTGTTATGAAGCACATCAAAGGGTGCAGTTGCAGAGAAATAGGAAAGGGGAAAGAGGAAGAAAGTAAATGGTTAAATGAGTAGCGAGGAAAGCTATTTTTGGATAAGCAAATCCAAGTGAAAGTTGAAAATAACTGAGATTGTACCATAAATATCTTGAGGTCCTTGGCATGGGTGGGGGAGCGTTAGTAGAAGCCAAGACTGTGGTCCTTAGGTTGGGGTTGCCCATGTGCTTTGTTCCATAACCATGTCAAAGCACACGACATATATGGTACGATCTTGGTCTGCTTTTATTCTTCTTCTTTTTCTTTATTGCCATCAGATATTTGTTGTTCTACCTGCTTACTGTTTGGGAACGTGGGAATCATGTGCTTCTTGCCCCAAAACACTTTGGAGTATATTCAAGTCATTTTGTTAGATAACAAATTACTATTTATCTATATGATCTAAATTCTAAAGGTTAGTAGGTCCAGGTAACACTCCTCTACAATATGAGCTTTGAATGAGTAATTCTTGATAACAAATTGGTTTAAATAATGTTATAGTTAATTAGTATACATAGCTTTGTTATTAATAATATGGAGTGATGATTTAATAAATCATCCAATGGAATTATACATATGATTTTACTTTATTTTGTCCTTTATTCATGCTCACTAAAATATAAGGTAATATAAGGTGCATTATAGAGAATCTCTCTCAAATTAGCAACGGAAAAAGGTTGTCATGTCGGAAGCCCAATAGGCCGAAGCAACAAGGCCCAGACAACTAGCGCATTCCCCAAACCACGACCAGAGGGGCAAAAAATTAAGCGAGACACAGATACATGCCATGTGGCACAGCATAAGGGATTGTTTGTTTAGACTTATTAGAGAATATATTTTTTTTTCTATAGGAAGAATGACTTTTTTTTAAGGAGATGTTATTTTATATTTGGATGCAATAATTTATAAGGACTTTTGAAGTAGAGTATACAATTTTAGAAATAAAGGCTTCTCTCTCTTTTTTTTTTTTTTCTTCTTATCAGCAAAAGTTAAAAATTTTAACTTCTCCTTATAAGAGATTTTCTCCATTTTCATTAACTTATCTATTTTCTATAAGCTCAAACAAACATGTATATTTTTATCAGAATGCATTATTTTTTTTTAAAAAGTAACTTATTTTTAAAATAAGCCCAAATAAATAGGGTCTAATTGTGAGCATGCACTCCTCTACCGCCCACTAATAGGGGAGTTTTATTAATTTTTTAATTTTTTACATTAATAATTTATTTGTTATCTTATATTTTTTTAAAATTTTTTTTAATTTATAAATAAATAATAAAACAAAAGTTATAGATGAAGAGTATAAAAAAGACAAAAATAATTTAAAAAAATATATAATATAAAAAATAAATAATTAATTTTAAAAAATTAAAAAAAATATATAAAAAACAAAAATTAGGGTGTGGCGCTACAGCCACTTTAAAGAGTTCCGATTTAAAAGTAATTAAATTATTGTTTTAACATTTAAAAAAATTTTAATTTTGTCTTAAATTTTTTTTAATTTTATTATTCAACATAAATTTCTAACAAAATAGTCATATCCTTGAGTCACCCAACGTGTCTATTAATAACATGATCATTTTATTAAAAAAATACACATTAGAGAATCAAATTAAAAAAAAACTCAAGAATTAAAACGAGAATTTAAAAATTTTTCAAAGATTAAAACAATAATTTAATCTAAAATTTAAATTTACCCAATGATCAAATTTTTGAAGTATGTGGGTAAGAACACATAAATATTAAAAATAATAAATAAATCAAAATTGTCATATATAAATTTAAAAAAATTGACAACTTTAAATATTTAATATTATTTATCTGTACTTAACATTAATCACACATGTTTATACAGAAAGATCTGAATGTAGAAGTACATATATATATATATATATATATATATAAAACTTAGATGAGTGGAAGATATATAGAATATGGTAGCAATGACAATATATGAGTTTGATGACTGATCAGTTTGTCTCTTCCGTACAAATTTTCATGCAGGTGTTAAAACAACGATCGTAAAGTTTGTGGAGCTGCTTACACTACTCTGGCACTTCTTTCTACACTCTTTCAGCTATTCTGTTTGTTCTTCGTCAATATCATCCCTTTCAGAGGAAAAGAGACTCTCAGAATCAGAAAACTGGGTGGCATAATCATCACTACTATTATTGTTAGCTTTCGTACTTGTGCTCATCAACACCAACACAAGCAACACAATAATGATCTTCACCCTTCTCCTAATTCTCATCCTCATGATCATTATGCCTTTTCCCTCCATCTTTCTCTGGCTACTCATCCAAACAGAAACCCCATTCTCATAATTTAGTGGCGACATTCATCAATTGTCACTAAATATAGTAAAGACTTTTTGTAACCACTTAAAACGTCACAAAAGACACGTCAAAATGAAAAAAAAATTACCCTTTATTTCGCCTTCACCCGTAACTCAGCATTCTCACCACTCTCTTCACTTTCCCTAATTTATTCCTCTAGCTTAGCCAACTTCAACGAAGGTGAAAGAATGAGTTG
>JASKGM010009682.1:0-37506 GCA_034509205.1 Ceratonia siliqua | reverse complement strand
CCCACCCCCCCCCCCCCCCCCCCCCCGCCCCCCCAAAAATCTGAGAAACACAACCATGCAATTACCAGAATGGTAGTTCAAAGTTGAAGCATCAGGAGGATATAAAAGTGATGTTGCAGCCGAGCTGTGATCAATTTCCGGGAAACCCATTTGAGCAGAGACTGAAAAGAGACCACCGAAGCCTTCTTGGCCGCCAAGAACCCCGCTTGATGAAGAGGAACCGGCAAGATAAGATTGAGATGAATCAGTGAAAGATGGTGAAGCAGCAAAACCCATAGCTGCAGAGGTGGTCTGATCACACGGAATTGCACCGCCAACTTGAGCTTGCAGCTGGTTTCTCTGCTCAAGGTTGGCCTGCATCTGGCGTTGTCGGCGGCGGGATCTCGACCTCCGGTTCTGGAACCAGTAGAAGACGTTGGCATCTCCTACAGAGCCAAATTTCTCAAGCAGCTTTCTTATTCTGACGGTCTCTTCCTTGGGGGGATTCACCATCCCACTGTTGAAGATGGACTCGAGTATGAGGATTTGCTCAGGCTTGGGAGTCCACCTTGACCTCACCGGTTCACTTCTCTCGGAGCCATGACTTGGACTATTGGGGTCCTGGCCCTGATCTTCCATTCCAATGTAGAAGAAATAAGAAATGTTCTGAAGCTGAAACCTAGGTAAAATAATATATGCTATATAAATATATATAGTACATGGAACACAGTAAACATCTTTAGGAGGGTTTATATATATAGTGGTGGAGAATGTTGATCCGTGAAATTACATAACGGCCCTTCATCCTAATCATCCCCCATCCTCTTGCCCTGCCCTTGTTGAGCTTTAGGCAAATGTAGATCTAGAGTACTCTGTAACTCCAATGTTGGCCGCGGTCGTAATCAAAACTCAAATTAATTTCTTCAAATTTTGGAATTACTCTTTTCTTTTGAAATGCAAATTATTGGAAAACTTATCCTATATATATATATATATATATATATATAGACACACTAAGCTCAGTAAGCTTTGAAGTCTTTTTTTTTTTGGTTGATATTGTGGTTAAGTAGTACTACTGTATGAATAAACTTGTCCATAGACCATACCTCAATTAATTCACCTTTTTATTAAAGATAATCTATCTACAGTGAGACAACTTTAGTCTATATCATATTATTACTTTTTCTTTTGGAACATAGTATTGTTAGTTTTAGCAATGGTAACGTTAGAATTCCAGAAGACCCGCATTCAAAACGAAACTCCCTTACTTCTGAAGGACGGTCTTCCATATTAGGTCATTTTGAGTAGGTCAGAAGTTATTTCTTTTTTAAATTGAAGCTAATGATAGCAAATGAGGGATTTAAATTGTTATTTCACTCAGTAATTAATGAGACTTAATACGATAAGATTAGTAATATATTGAAAGTAAGATCGCGCAACTTAAAAGTCCTAAACTAATCATTTCAATTTATTTAAAAATTTATTAAGTTTAGTCATTTTTATAAAAATCACTCTCATAACAATGTCTTTTGGGTTAAAAATATGAATGAAGTACATATTTAAAATCACCATGTGCCAAGATATTTAATTATATATAAGTATAACCGTTGCTCTGGTGAGGTTTTCATCCACAACTGCCTTTTCTCTTTATCTTCAATTAATTAATTAAATTAATAAAAGACCAAATTAAAACAGGCCATAATAACTCAAATAACTGACCCAATTTACATTTATGAACTATTTGCGAATGTGCTCAGGTATTGTTTAGACTTGAGTCACACACCAAGCCGTTTTCTAGGTAGATGCCTTGGACAGCCACTTGAAGTGACCTGGGAGGGGGGGAGTGGGGATGGGAATCTCACTGTATATTTACCCGAGTTCAGTCTTTTGTAGAAAGTAATTAAAGAGAAAAGGATCACATTATAATATATTTCGTTGGACTGAACTTTCCTCAAAACTCTCGCTTGTTTTGTGAAAATATAATTTGTTAATGGCTCGAAATTTAATTTTATGTTACTTCCTATATCAAAAACAATTATTTTTTCATGGATGACCTAATGTTTAAAAAGATTCATAGAAACTTTCCTTTTTCTATTCCCTTTATCCTTATCTAAAGCTCCAATTGACACATCAAACTTTTATCTGGATATTATAATACTAAATATATAGGGTAATATATTGATTTGTAAGTGGGACAAAAATTTCAAATTTATAATAACTTATTTAATTTTTAATACTATCCAATTTTTTATGATTTCCTGTCTTTTTTCATTAATGAAATTATTTTAATTGGACTTTTCAAATATCATTCTCACTGTATACATCCTAATTAACTGCTACATGAGAACATAACTGAAATAATTTGTCCAGCTCAATCTTCATTAAGTTTGATAAAATTTACCATTAAAATGTCAAGTGTAGGAGGTCATTGGATGATTTGGACTTGGTTAAATTTGTATTTACATCGATATTACGGAATAATTGAGTTATCTTTCTCGGGTAATATTATATATGATCATACTTCCTCGTAAATTGTCCTGAAATAGTTGTACTTGTGACTCCACATTCACATTATTCAGTGGCGAAGATGCTTTATATATGTGATTATCGGAATGGTTCAAAAGTGTTCCTATATAAAGCGTTTGTCAAAGTGAACGGAAGACTAGAATATTGAGGGCATGAGGAGGTTGGTATTTGGTAATTGATAAGAGAAGCTCAAATTCGGGAAAAGAGTGGCTTTGACCAAGTAACTTGCATATATTCTATTGTCAGAATTGGTAACTCCTTCCCACTCTTTCTCTTTGCCACCCCTTTGGTTTTTTGGAATCGCTTATCAATAAGAGCACTTGTATTGTATTCACTATTCACCACTTGCCTGAAAAAAGAGTAACATTTATATTTGCTTTGATAGCTTGGTAGCGATGGTCAAAATGGTCAAACAGAAGCGTACATGAATGAAGAGGTGTGAATCCAAAGATGGACAAAATAAAAGAGAAACTAGGGTTTGGGCAAGCAAGTGCATGTGAAGATATGCATGGAAAGCTGGGTCGCAGTAAAGGAAGAAGCAAAAATTATCTTAAAAACTAATAAAAAAGGAGGAACAATCCAAAGGGTTGGTCAAGAAACCGTGAAATAATTTATTTGTGGTGACGCTAAGCAAACACAGCCTTACTGTGGCTCTGCACACCATTTCTCTGTAATCCTTTTTATATTAAACGAGAGGAGGGTAAGGGGCTGTGAAGGTTGGCTTAAACCTCGAACACTTATCTGCCATCTCCGTGTAGTTTGTCTCTGCAATATAAAATTGTTATTTTCTTGTGTGTGAAACAAACAGTACTGTTTCTTCTGCTTTTTTACACACGCACGGGTCTTAACTTTCTACATTAAATTTGTAGCCATTGCCCTGAAGTTGATGGTGATCTCTTTAATAACTGAAGTTTATCATCTTTCTCTTGTTCACAAGTTGAAGGTCTTACACAATTTCCCTCATTTAGGCAGGAACTTAATTAGGAAGAGTATATGAATGAGTACTCATAAGTTTGAGATCTGGCTTAGTTAATGAGTCGCCTTTTGACTACTTGGCTGATTAATTTATCATGGTCTATCTGACAATGTTCCAAACTTCTATAATGAAAAACATGTTCTATTGTTTGCCTGTTTTTCTGTGTAAATACGTTGGTCAATCTTTTCAGTTCTTTGCTTTTTTCACTTTTATAAAACCCATAGCGTGTTTAAGGTTCATTTTCACCATTTCAACAGTAAATTAAAGGGGTTGAAGTCTCTGTGATGAAGCCGCGGAAGATTTATATTCATAGGCATAGATATAAGAAAATACTCATAAGATTTTATTAAGGTTTGAGCTTTCAATAAAAGGCCCTACTCTAGACTTTACAGTCAGTTCAGTTATCAGTTATATTATCAATCTCTCTCCCTCCTCCCTTTCTCTATCTTCTCTCCACATATATAACTCTGTTTTCTAAATTATTTTGCAACAAAATTGAAAATTTCAAGTTCAGCCAGTTCAAATTATCTACATAAGTTCAACATTGCTAGAAAGTCAAGTGCTACGCGTACGTTAAGGGCGCACTTAATAAAAGTTGTAAATATGATATTACGAACAATAGATAATTAATTTGGATTGACTATTTTTATAAGGTGATTTGGTCAATTTTGAAGTATCTTAATTTTTTTTGTACATAACGATATGAAAGTTTAAACTCATAAATTTTTACAAAATACTCAAATATTTTACTATTGTACTACATTATACCTATTGACTTTCTAATTATCTTAATTAAGCTAATCACTATATTTCAAGTTATTCTTTGACTTTTTTGGCACAACTTTCTTGGCCTTCCCTAATTTCTCCCTTCATAAATACATAAAATTCATATATTAGGAAAATTAGATTTCCGCAAAGATCTTTATCGTCAGAGTTATTTGACACTTTGATGAAATGAATCTTTATACTTGAATTGAAAGAATCATATTAATTCCATGATGAATAAAATGAAATAAAAAGGGAGAATTTTGTTTAATTAACTAGGGTGAAATAGGGCATTCAAAAAGGGGTGCTGCTGAATACATGTGCCCCAAAAGAAAAACAAAGATGTTAATTAGATGGTGTCTCTTTTAGACAACATATATATTTGAATAGTTAGAATAAAAGTAGAAACTCTAGTTTATAATTGGTAGTGATGAGTTAGTGATGGAGATGGTGCAGGCAGTGGGGAGAGTTTGGTAGGTTTGCACTTGGGGTAGGTTCTGTATGTTTTGCCAAAAATGGAAAAGGGCCTGCTGTTACCGACTTGCATATGTCTAGTCATTTGTTTGGTGTATATTATATGTATATGCGAGTATCATATATAATAATAGCCATTGGAATCTCCACTGCTACTGTTGTCTGTTGAGTACTGTGAACTGTGAACTGTACTGAATGACAGCCCTCTCGTGCTTCTCGTGCTGCTTTGGCCATTTCCCCCATTCCAGCACCCCATTGCCATTGCCATTTTCCTCTTTTACCGCTACTAACTCTAACTTTACAGATTCATTGCATGCCTATCACAACTACATATGGCTTTAAGATATTTTATGAGCTTCCTTCGCAGTAAAAGGAAGAAAAGACAAAGACATGGGAAAATATATTTCTTGACCAAGTTTCTTTCTCATTATATTGGTAAATTTACTGTAGTGCCTTACTTTCCGTGGACATAAAATGGGTGTCAACCATAGTTTAAGTTAATTTAATACATAATATTAATCATTCATATTTTTGCATCACTTTTGTTAATTTAGTAAAATTAAGATAGAGTAATGATATATTTGAAATTTGATATAGCCGGTGTTTTTCAGAAACTAATTTTAAAAGCTAGAAATTTCAATAATAGCATAAGTTTGTGTTAAAATAATAAAAAGCACAACTATTTTTACTTAAAATATACAAAATTGATTTGATGAATGGATAACATTTTAAAACAAATTTGTGGTAATTTCTTGGGAACCACGAGAAAGGAAGGGGTTTTCATTTTTAAGAAAGATAGTGAATTGGGTCTTGGACTTTTATGACTTGCTACAGCCTACAGCCTTACTTGCTCTTGCCCAGGACGCTGGGGACCAAGACCCATCAACAAGTGTTAAATATAGTTATAAATAACATGCATTTATACTTTTGATATCTTCAGTCAACCCATCAAACATAGCTTGTTATATGTTTGGTATCTTATTACCCATCTTTAGAGCCTAAACACTATAATACTTTTTACTATTTTTTGTAAAAAAAAAAAGAACACTTATTTTTGCCTTTGGATTGTACTCTTAATAGCAAAATTGATTGGAGAGATTGTTTTATTGTATGGGAGAGGCATAAATGAGAAATATTGATTGTAAATTTTTTGTTTAATTATTACGGGAGATAGAAATAGCTAGGAACTAGCTATACCTTGAATACCTGCGTGTTTTTATAATTTGACTACTTATTGGAATAGCTAACTGATTAGAAGCAGTGAAATATCGTGATATAACAGGATCACTCACCAAAAATAGAAAGACATGAAATGCCAACTGGAGTTCATGTTATAATGTTATATAAAAGTTTAATAGATATATAATATATCTTATTATTATATAAATTTTGAAAGGCATATGAATTAACATGCCAAGTGGAGTTTAAAATAAATCAACCGCAGATAAAATGTCAAAAGAAAAGACAAACAATACATTTGCATGTATTCTGGCCTTATGGACTGCGATAAGAGAGATAAAATGAAGCTAGCAAGGGATATATATCTTGGGTGAATAATCCAAATCCGGATGCATATATTTTATTTTAGGTGACAGAGAATATTGATGAATTACATTTGAAAAACAAATCAAATGATTCAAATCAATTGATGCGCATACATTTTATTTTGGTGCCAGAGAATATTGAAGTACATTTGAAAACAAATCATTTAATTCGGAGCTGTGCAGATATTTTTTTGAGTAATGTCAAATATTTTATTTGTTTTAAATTATTTATTATTTAATTAAAATAATAATATAAAAATTATTAAATTATTAAATAATCTTAATTATAATAAAAAATAATTATATTAAATTAAATTATCTTTCTTAAAATTAATTAAATTTAAATTATTTTATTTAAGATATCAATAAATACAAATACAAATAAAAATATAATAATTAATAATTTATTAATAATATAAAACGATCATTAATTTAAAATAACAACTAATTTAAAACTGAAATAATAAATATTAAAAACGATTATTAAATGCTCTGCAATTTTTCCTAATCTCTCCGGCAGTTCCTACCAGAACATCAATGCTTCCCATCTTGATCATAGCCTTTGCAAAACTTTGCTGAAAACTAGCACCATTTGCAGCAAAACCTGAGACTATGCCACTAGATGATCGATCCAAAGCGAGTTGCTGGTCAATGTGAAGCACCCCTCTCTTCCCAAGGATCTGCCTGTAGAATTCGTTATCAAAAACAAAAGACGTGTTTTGATCCAAAAACACTCTGGGATCGTTCCTTGCTGGCCTACTTGAGGACCCACATGTCTGCACCAGCTTAGCATTCAAAGCAGGGTCCATTGTAGGATCAAGGCTTCCTCCTTGAAAGCTCGACAGCCTATCTTCAAAGAAACTGCAGTGAGCAAAACCCACCGTGTGTGCTCCCAAAAGGGTTACCATATCATTTAATGTCAAACCCTTTGGAGTAAAAGATTGCAGAGCCTGAGACACTGATAATGATGGCCCGGGAAGATTCACTTCAGAAGGATTTGATACTAGCCCATCTCGGCGCCCTGTGGGGACGTCGTATCTGGGTCCTCCTGCTAGAGCCACTGAATCTCTGGTGGCAAGTGTTATGATATCTGCACAGGAAACTGTGGAAGGGCAAGCTCTTTCTAAGCTACTCTTGATCTCATCAATCAGCTCAAAACCCCGAACGGTGAGGTTGGGTCCCGCTCTTTTCTCCGATGACGTCCTCCTCGTTGAATCTATGAGGATGGAGGCGTCACAACCCTGAAATTAACCAAAGTATTAATGAGAGCCGGGAATATGAGCATTGAGCATAGCATAAACAACTTAATATGCAGGGATTAATGGCACAATTCTTAGAGTTATTTCTTACTCTAACAAAACAATCATGGAAGTGCATGCGAAGCAAGCCTGCAGTAATGGATCTATCTCGGATGAAATGCCTCTCCACAACTTGACTTACGATGGTCTCTGCTGATCGACAGCTAGAGCTATAGAATCCAACCTTTAGGTCAGCAAATGCAAAGGGAAGCACAAAGAAGAAGAAGAAGAAGAAGAGGATTGAGATCTTCATTTTGAGCATTGGCTATTTGAATTTGTGTTTGTGTGTCTTAAGAATGGGTATCCAAAGCTATATATAGTGGGGGAGAGAGACTCAGCAGTCAAAGATGAGCTAATGAAATGAACATAAAAAGGCATGGTTTTGGGGACGAATCTTAGTGCGCGTTGCCATTAAAGGATAATATTCATGCACATAGTTATAGTTACGTGTTATTCTTGTTTGTTTGCATAAAGTTTTGAGCAGCTAGATAGGAAGACAATTTGCTTTTTCTTCCCCATGTAGAAACAAAACTGACAGCTACCATTTTTCATTTGCATCATGGGATAGGCATCTTACAGGCCCGCGCGGGGTTTTGAATATCACACTTGATCATTCTGTCTTCTGTGTATAATTTAGTTAAACAAATCCCCAAGGATCCCGTAATTTGTACCATGCATGGCAATTTGCAGCAATATTGTGACACTAATTTCTTTAATTATTTGCTATAGCAATCTAAAGTTAAAATTGAGAGTAATAAATAATTAAACCAAGTCATATTTGATTGTAATTAAGTAATTTTCTTTTCCTTTTCTTTTGCGCGTGTAACTTTTTATAAAATATGATTGATGACAAATATGATAATGCAAACATGTATTGTTACATCAATTAGAACCAAGAAATTTAGACATACGTTTCGATATGTGAAGCATATTTTATGTAGGTTTCATTAAAAAAAAACGAAAATTACACAACTTGGAGTTAAGTGTCAGATAGAATTCGAAAACCTGTGGAGAGTCCAGCTGCATGTGAATCATATGCAGAACAGCGCAAGCAGTTGGGGGTTTGATTGCAGTGGGTATGGTCAAATATGGAGGGTCCAGATACAAATAACATGTCATCCACTATACTTACAGATTAAGCTCACACATCTTTCTCATATATATATGGACGAAACAAGTTTTTGTATTTTCTTGGCCACTAGTAATATATAAATGATATGAATTATTTGCAGATTTATAGTTGAATATTCAATATTATTCTATCTTTTGGCAACAGAAGGAAGCTACAGTTTATATGTTGTGAACCACGCACACCCCTTTTGACCACTAATGAATAATGATATATAGTCTCTTACATTCCAAATAGATGCATTAGCCATCAAAGCATCCATTATATTTTACAAATCTAAGGGCCATGATTGAGAAGCTCTGGTTGCTTTTCTGATTGGCGATGTGGCTGCGCGTTTTCATTCTTGGACAAATTCTTTTTATGTATATTGATATATATTATGAGGCTGCACGTTTTGATTTATCATATGGAGGGACTGGCATGCCTCAATAATGCAATAAAATTTAATTTAGTCGGTATCATTTGGGAAAATAAGCAAAATTATTAGGAATGAAGTTGAATGTTTGTCTTATGGTTTATTCATCTAAATTAGTAGTGATAAGAGTAAACCCCCAAGTCAGAATCTCAAGTTACGAAATATTCAGGGCAAAGAATTCAACCCATCCCGTTTTCTATATTAGTTCTATGAAACGTTGAATAGTGCTTTGAGAGTCAACCCATAACAGAAGGACTACCTTCTACATATAAATATAATATTGTTTATAGGGTTGGGTTGGCTGATGAATTTGAAAAGCAGTTGGCGTTGGCAGAGTGAGCAGAGAGGAATGTCATAGAAACGAAACTTCTATGAGAGTTTCTCAGGAAAGGCCAATTGAAATCAACCATTTTCAACCCAAACAGCCACTTCGGAATTCGGATCCAAAATAACTTTAACTCTTAAACTCACTTATCATCAGGTCGCTATCAATTCCAAATTGGGTATGCTTTCAGCAAGTCCTTCACCTCGGCTTGTCATCTTAAATGAGGTAAAGTAAATTCTACTTTCTTTTTTTTGCTAACTAAGAAACGGGATATTCAGAACCATATGCTTGTTTATTCAATTATTAAAATGCCAATACATAGGATTATTAATAACTCAACCTTGAAGAGTGAAGCGACTTAATAACACAAGTGTGCACGATTGCGCTTCATGTAACTTAGCATTATTCAACTTAGAATAATACATTAAACCAGGAAGAAAAACAAGTTGAAACACCAATTACAACATTCTTTCATGTTACATCGTTGTTCTAATTAAAAGCTCTACAATTTTTTCGAATCTCCTCCTCATTTCCAAGCAGAACCTCTATGGTGCTCTCATCTTTATCACGGCTTTTGCAAAAGTCCAAGAATCTGGTATTGTCTGAAGCAAAATCAGAAACAATAGCTATAGTAGAGTTATCTAAGGCAAGATTCTGATCCAGTCTCAATATACCCCTATTCTGAAGAATTTGATCGTAGAACTGATTTTCAAACTTAAAGGAGGTACTGCCCGTATAAGCAATATATACTGTCAGATCTATTACATGAATCAATGAGCTTATGTTTAAAAGCAGGGTCGAAAATAGGATCAGAGTCACTGGGTAATGTTGAAGTAAGCCTAGTTTGAAAGGAAGTGCAGTGAACAGAACCAAGGGCATGTGAACCCAAAAGGGTAACCATTTCAGTTGCAGGTAAGCCCTTTTCAGCAAAAGCTTTCACTGCGAAAGCCACAGGGAAATCAAGCTGAGGCTTTTGTACTTGTTGAGGATTTGAAAGTAGACCTGATAGAGCCAAGGCATCTCTGGTAGGAAGCGTTAAAATATCAGCACATGAAACTGTTGAAGGGCACGCGGATTCTAGGCTTTCTTTGATCTCATCTATCACATCAAATCCTGTAAGGAACACGCTAACTGCCTCATTTTTCTCTGTCGCCGGATTATCTTTTGTCGGATCTATACAAATATATATACATTAATACTCAAATCAGATGACAATGGCATGCATAAAAGGGCACATTAATTAAAATTCAGTAAATCCAAAACAGAGACGAAAAGAAGGAAGATGATAATTATAATCTTCTGTTTCCTGTTAAATGGAAGATTTAGGCTCAAAACAAGGTAGGTTTAAATGTCGCTGTTGAATCGCTTCTGCACCACTTGTTGTATAATGGACTCTGCTTTATGACAGGTTGAATCATAGAAACCAACCTGTAGCTCACTGAATGCAAAGGTAGGCACAAAGAAGAAGAAGAAGAGACCTAAGGGAGTGATCTTCATCTTGGGGCTGGCTTGCTTTGATTTTTGTTCAATGGCTGTGGCCATGGAGTTCAGAAGCATGTACACATATATACAAAATTAACGAAGAAGCAGGGAGGTTTTGTAGCCGACCTCTTTTGGAATTTTGGATGGTGAAGATAGAAACATGTTACTTTTGTTAGTATATGTATTATCATCCATAGAAAACTAGGTGGTGCTTCAACTATGGTTTATACATCGCCAACAACGATGATATATAACAATAACAAATATGTAAACCATTTCTCCAACATGAGGGGTTTTTCTTTCTGTTTTTTCTCATTTCTGAGCCGTCCATGTATTGTCTCAGATTACCATTATAGCCCTTATATCAACAGTTGTATTACAAAATTGACTTGCATATGTAATTGTTGGTGTCTCACTGGCCAACCAAAAGTACGTGGTTTAAATATATATTTGCAATCTTTCTTCTACATTCTGTGGGAATTATATTCCACACGGTGAGGGGGAATTGTTAACTCAAGTTCAATCAACTTATGGTAAGATTGCACATATTTGAGCTGATCTCATGTAATATATTATGCTCCCTTGATCATATTCTTTTTTTTTTTTTTGTTATATAAAAAGTCTATGAAGTGGGGACCGGAGGAATGAATCAAACCTATGACATAAAACTCACCTCAATTTTAAATATTGAGACTAATATCATGTAAGTTATTGGCTTATTGTCATGCACAAATTACTGCGGTGATGCATGCATGAAATATTAAAGCATCATAAAATAATTAACATACATAGATATAGAATGCTTAAAGTGAATGTTGGATATTGATAGGCTTCTCGGTTCAATTATTAAATTATCACACTTTGATGCTCAATCTTTGGGACAAGCTGAACGAGTGGGATCAGATGAGTCCAACAAGTCTTCTAATTGGGTTTGTTAAAAGCCTTACAAGTTTTTCGAATCTCACCCTCCTTTCCAGCCAGAACTTGGATGCTTCCCATCTTTATCATAGCTTCTGCAAATCTCTGCTGAAATCCTACATTGTCTACGGCAAACTTGGAAACAAGACTTCTGGTGGAACTGTCAAAAGCAAGCCGCTGATCCAGTTGCAATATACCTCTCCTTTGAAGAATTTGACCGTAGAATTGGTTGTCAACTACAAAGGATGTGTTTTGATCCAAAAATGCAGTGGATTCAGAATTGGAAGGTGTAAAACATAATTTGATCAGCTTAGCTTTCAATGCAGGATCCATTGTAGGGTCAGATTCATTCCGAAGCCTATTTACAAAGAAACCACAATGGGCAACACCCACCGTATGGGCACCCAAAAGGGTGACCATATCAGTAGCCGTTAACCCCCTCTCAGTGAAAAATTGCAGTGCCAAAGGTAAAGAAAAATCAGGCTGTGGTAAGTCTACGTTTTCACGGTCTGAAACAAGCCCATCACGCCTCCCTGTGGGGACTTGATATTTGGGTCCTCCCGCTAGAGCCACAGCATCTCTTGCGGCAAGTGTTATAATATCCGCACATGAAACTGTAGAAGGGCATGCAGATTCCAGGCTTTCTTTGATCTCATCAATTACATCAAATCCTCGAAGGAAGAAGCTATCAGACGCATCTTTTTCTGATTTCTTTTCCTTTGTGGAGTCTATAAGTATTGATGCATCACATCCCTAGAAACAGAGTAAATCTTTATCTATATATTTAACATATTATATTATAGGTAAAAGTACAAAGTACAAAGTAATGAATTGGTCTTACTCTAACAAAACAGTCATGGAATTGCAAGCGAACGAAGGCTGCAGTTATGGACTAGTCGCGGTTGAATCGCTTCTGCACCACTTGCTGTATAATTAACTCAGCTTTTGGGCAGATAGAGCCATAGAAACCAACCTGTAGGTTAGCAAATACAGAAGGAAGTGAGTAGAAGAAGAAAAATAGCAGCAGGATTGAGATCTTCATTTGGGTCTAGCTAGCTATGCTTGATTTTCCTGAATGAGTATGTTGGTTTTGGTCATCACTTTGGTCCTAACTCATCTATTTATAAGGGGACGCAGCTGGTTGCCGAACGACGAACGTCCTTTTTGCTTTCTTTGTTAAGATAAAAATAATATAATTAACCTATTCCTTCTAACTTTTCTAAGATGAAAACTAGATGAAGCGTCAACTATATAGTCAATATACATCGTCAACAACGATGATAACGATGGAAATAAAAAGGAAAACAAAAACATCTAAGATAATATAATTCGATGAATAGTAAATTAACTACATTCAAGTATTCTACTATATATATAATTCCTTGAACTTATTAAGTAGCTGAGGCTCCAAACCTCTTTGTAATGGTCTCTTTTAATTCGGACATAATGTCCAAAGTAATGCTTTCTTACGTACATAATTTATCAGGGTCATGGTATATGCCCCAGAGCTGGAAGTTGAAATCTGAACAAGCGGCTCAAACACCTATTAGAAGTTTTACTTGATTATTTGCAGTTTATATCCTACATAACAAAAGCAATCCCTAATGCGAAATCAGAAACGAGTTAAGGAAGAAAATAATTAATAGATGAAGTTAATATATAGTTTAATTTACAGCATGGTCAGTTATTAAACCCAAACCGTGAGGTATCCGCGTGATGGAGTTGTCGCGGTTGAATCGCTTCTGCACCACTTGCTTTATAATGGACTCTGCTTGCGGGCATGAAGAGTGATAGAAATCCAACCTTTAGCTCAGGAAATCCAAAGGGAAGCACAAAGAAGCAGAGCAGAATTGATATATTCATCATTGGGAGTTTGCTTAATTATAACTTGTTTACTCAGTGATGTGCATATCTCAGGAGGGGGATTTGAAAGCATATATATAACGAAGTGGAAGTCTCGCGGATGTGGCTACAAAAGTCATCGATTCAGCCAAAACTTTAATGTTTGAACCCAATTTCTCTGCATTGCCGGCGCCATACATTGGCAAATATATATATTAGTGTATGACTTGGTACTCTTGTATGAATATTAATTTTTTTATCAAATAAATTGAAAGTGAATGTTAGGCATTTGTTGAATGGGGGTTGAAAGTTGGGGTAATTTCTTTGATAAGTAATTAAGAAATGACCATGAATTATAGAGAAGACAGTCCCAATTAAAACCCTTAAGTATCCGCCAGGTGCGGAGAAGAGAAACAGGTGGTCCACGGATTAGGTTTATTTATAAAAAGAATTATAATGAAGATGAGAAGTAGATTTTTTGTTGATGTTCCATTTGTTTGGTATTAGCCCGAAATGCCAAAGTTGGGTTGCCCGCAGAGAAGAAGCCCAATCTTCCCTTCTCCTCATGGTTCGTCATAAGGAGCCCAATTAGACGAACATTTCTTTTTCTCTTGATACTTGATAGATATACTTGACCAAAAAAAGAAATACTTGATAGATATGACCATGGCTGACAACTGGGATACTTTTCCAGGCGCAGGGTGCCATTCATCTTTGTTCTTGACGCAAATGGATGTATATGGTGCTTTCAAGTATTTTCCAGTTTGAAAAATTAGTTAGGGTGATTATATGTAAACCTTAATCTTACAAGATGTTAAATTTTTGTATTATTGAATTAAATATAAAAAATTCATGAAAAAACTCAACATTTGTCAAACTCTTCATAGATTTAGCTAATCGATTAAAGTTCTCTTCTTCAACTTGGGGATATCGGATAGGCTGGGTGATGTAAAGTGATAAAGTGATATAGCCAACTCAGCACCAATGGTCCTGTTGACTTAGTCAACCTGTTTACATCCCTGAGTTTATGTGAATTTGTTTCCTTATATTGTATTTTCCGAGCTGGCAGCGCAGCTCTGTTTTAGGTGTCTTCCTTGTGGAGGTAGGACACTTTTGGTAGTTTTCAGACTTTGAGAGTGTATTCTCTTTACAGTGAGATACTGTAGCAGTGAGACTCTGTAACAGCGGGATGCTGTGATCCTCCAAGGTCCTTGGCGCGATACCAGGTTCTGAGGAGTTACTTTGTTCAGTTGAATATCAGTACCTTCTGTTAGTCGCATTATCTCTTATTGTTATTTCAGTATATGGACATTTGCTGTTATTGCTCTTGTTAGAATATCTATTGTGGGGGTTATCTATTACTTTGCACCAAACTTAGTATCAAAGCTCAAATCGAGCTTGCCATTATTCCCGTTACCAGGAGCGAGAGTTCTCAGGCCATGGCTCAAGCGACCGAAGCAGAACAAACAGACCTACAACAAACCAACCTCCAACACCAGATCTCCCAACTTACATCGGCACTGGCGCAAGTGAATCAACGATTGAATGCAATGGACGAACGACATTACCGTGAAGAAAGCCGACCTCTAGATCGAATAACCGAAGAGGATCTAGATGATGGGTCAACAAGGGACTACTACCACAGAGGATCCCGGCCCAGACACGATAGGGGAAGAGAGATTGAAGGAGAAATACTTTCCGCTTGACCATGAGCAGGTTATGTTTGCTGCCATGTTATAGTTGAAGCAAACGACTTCCACGGTAGATCAGTATATCGATAAATTTCATGAGCTAACAGTAAGAAGCAAGGTGGTAGAAACTGACCAACAAGCTTTAACAAGATAATGTACGGGGCTCAAAGGGGACCTCCAACGGGAAATGGTGAGTGCTAAGTTGCTAACGGTAGAAAAAGCGTATCAGCTAGCTCTGCGTATTGAACGACAGAGGACTACTTGGCCTAGCAAGAGATACCAAACCGGGGAACCGAAACAGAGTAGGGCAGGGATATTTGCAACACCGAGAACTGAAGAACAAAAAACCCACAACGTGAGCGAACAAGCGAGTAAATTTTCAACTACTGGGGAGGGACCACAGTGTTACAAGTGTAAGAAGTTTGGGCATTATGCAGTTGTGTGTCCTACCAAAGATAAGAAGCTGGCTTATATATGTGAAACTGATATGGTACCCATTGAAATGAACGAAGGAACAGAGAGTGAGGGGGAACAACAGGGAAAAGAGGAAGTGGAGGATGATGACCTAGAACCTAGTCATTTACCTAGCTGTTTGATCAACAAAGTGCTCATAGGAATTAAGAGAGACGTGGAAGATGATAATAAGACCATGCGCAGTAGCATATTCTATACTCGGCTAGAGTATGGAGGTCGAGCAATGGATGTAATCATCGACAATGGAAGCAGTATGAATGTGGTTTTTGAGATGGCAGTTCAGCGTCTTGGGCTGACTACAGAAGACCACCCATGTCTTTACAGGGTAAGCTGGGTTGATGAGTCCAGCTTGGTGCAAGTCAAGAAGCGATGCCTGGTTCGTTTTTCCCTAGGAACACAATATACTGACGAAGCTTGGTGTGATGTTATGCCAATAACAGTTTGCCATCTTCTCTTAAGGCGCCCATGGTTGTATGATAGAAGTGTCACGTACCACGGACGATCGAATACTTACTCATTCATGCTTGAGGGAAGGAGACTAACGCTACAACCATTATGGCCTGATTGCCTAGCAATGAAGAGTACCAATACCCTTCTGTCTATGCGATCATTTACTAACATTATTGAAGAAGAGTAACTGGTGCTACTTATTGTTAATCAGGAAAAGCATACATCACACAGTCCAATCTCTATCGAGATCAGGGAATTATTGGAGGAGTTTAAGGACGTAATGCTAGAAGACGTGCCTAAGCAGCTGCCACCGATGCAAGACATACAACATGCCATTGACCTCGTACCCGGTGCTACCATACCAAACATTCCCCATTATTGGATAACCCCTATGGAACACCAGGAGTTGACTAAACAGATTCAACAATTACTAGACAACGGGTTTATCCGTGAAAGCATTAGCCCCTACTCCGAACTAGTGTTACTTACTTCAAAGAAGAATGGAACATGGCGGATGTGTATCGACTGCAGAGCCATCAACAAGATTACAGTCAGATACCGGTTCCTTATACCAAGGTTAGAAGATATACTAGATTTGCTCACTGGAGCTGCCATATTCACAAAGCTAGATCTTCGAAGTAGCTACCATCAGATCAGAATCCGGCCTGGTGATGAATGGAACACAGCCTTTAAAACGAAGGACGGCCTTTATGAATGATTGGTCATGCTATTCGGCTTGACCAATGCCCAAAGTACCTTCATGAGAGTGATGACTCAAGCTCTCAAACCCTACTGGGTCACTTTGTCGTGGTTTATTTCGATGAAATTCTCATCTTCAGTCGGTGCAAGCAAGAACATCTCGCCCATGTCAGACAAGTTATGGAAACATTGAAGAGTGAACAGCTATACGTGAACCGAGAAAAATGTTCCTTTATGAAGAATGAAGCATACTTCTTGGGATTTATAATCTCGAATAAAGGAGTCACGGTAGACCCGAGTAAAGTACAGGCGATACAAACTTGGCCGCGACCTCAAACACTGTCCGATGTCCGAAGCTTTCACGACCTTGCATCTTTTTACAGACGATTTATCAAGGGCTTTGGCACCATCATGGCACCTATCACCGAATGCCTCAAAGCATTTACCCTGTCCTGGAACTACAAAGCTGAAAAAGCTTTCATCAACATCAAAGACTATATGGCCAAAGCCCCTGTGTTACGATTACCAGACTTTTTGAAGGTTTTTGAGATTGCATGTGCTGCCTCCCAAGTTGGGATCGGGGGAGTGTTAAGTCAAGAAGGCCATCCCATTGCCTTCTTAAGTGCCTTTCACCCTCAGACGGATGGCCAAACGGAAGTCACAAATCGAAGCCTTGGTAATCTCTTGAGGTGCTTGATCACAGACCATATTGCAGGCTGGGATCTCATCCTTCCCCACGCTTAGTTTGCATTCAACAACTCTGTTAACAGAATAACAGGTTCAACTCCCTTTAAGCTCGTGTATGGTCACCACCCGACTACCCCAGTGGACCTTAGTTCATTATCTCTTCCTCCCAGAACTAGTGCAGCGGGCTTAGACTTTGCTAAGTACATGTAGGACCTTTATGCTGACATTCGCAAACAGATGGTTGTGAAAACTGATTCTTATGCTGCCCTTGTGAACTCTAAACGGAAAAACAGACAATTCAGGGAGGGTGAATTGATTTTGATTAGGCTACGACCCGAACGATTTCCTCCAGGGAGCTTCTCTAAACTCCATGCAAGGAGAGTTGGCCCATTCAAAATTCTAAAGAAATTGGGACTTAATGCTTACATTATAGATTTACCCGCTGATTATGGCATTAGTCCCATCTTCAATGTGGAGGATCTCACGGCCTATCAGGGAGACAATACTGTTATAGTTCCAGACACAAAGGACCTCGGATCTAACAACAACTGCTCTCATCTACCAACGGGTCACCACCCGCAAGAAGAAGTACTTGTTATCAGCGATCACCAATTCGTTTCCACTAGGCGAGGCGGCTACTACAAGTTTCTCATTCACTGGAAGCATAAACCAGCATCTGAGGCTATATGGGTCCAAGCTGCAGAACTTGAACGCATTAGTCCAGAGGCCTTCCAACAATATCTCCAACAATACTTGCCGGAGTCAAGCATTCTCAGAAAGGGTGGAATTGATGTAAAGTGATAAAGTGATATAGCCAACTCAGCACCAACGGTCCTATTGACTTAGTCAACCTGTTTACACTCCTGAGTTTATGTTAATTTGTTTCCTTATATTGTATTTTCCGAGCTGGCAGCGCTGCTCTGTTTTAGGTGTCTTCCTTGTGGAGGTAGGACA
Source organism: Ceratonia siliqua (assembly GCA_034509205.1). Classification (NCBI taxonomy): domain Eukaryota; kingdom Viridiplantae; phylum Streptophyta; class Magnoliopsida; order Fabales; family Fabaceae; genus Ceratonia; species Ceratonia siliqua. Next base: position 18,878 of record JASKGM010009682.1, on the reverse strand, counting down.
CTTTTGGTAGTTTTCAGACTTTGAGAGTGTATTCTCTTTACAGTGAGATACTGTAGCAATGAGACTCTATAACAGTGGGATGCTATGATCCTCCAAGGTCCTTGGGGCGATACCAGGTTCTGAAAAGTTATTTTGTTTAGTTGAATATCAGTACCTTCTGTTAATCGCATTATCTTTTATTGTTATTTCAGTATCTAAACATTTGCTGTTATTGCTCTTGTTAAAATATCTATTGTAGAAGTTATCGACCATTGGGAGGACAAATGGGCTTCCTAACTTAGAATGACAGAGATCCTGGTCTGATTTTCCCTGGATTGCGTTCAAATTAAGTATTATTTTGCAGACACATATCCAACCCTTACCTAGGAGTGTTCAAGAAATTCAATGTATATCTGTAACTTTAATAGGGAAGGAGTAAAAAAGAATTAATGTGGGTCTGTGTTTGTTAATTTAATGAGTGACTACCAAAAGGAATGCCTTTTGACAAGAGACGAGTCATAAAGATACATATTCCTCACGTAAATACCTCTACTTTTTTAGGAAAAGTATCTTTCATCGTATAAAGCAGAGGCTTAAAACATGGCTTTATCATAGGAACTTTCCTGGAGTCAAAAAGATTCAATCCAACGAGAAAGATAGGAAAAGGCAATAAAGTAAAAGCGCATCGTACAAATTGTCAGTCTCGCCTGCTCACAACTGCACTTTCGACTTCAGAGCATTGCCAATAATGATTCGCTTAGCCGACTAAATATAAATGGAAAACACAATGACTTGACTTGACTAACAGTAAAAGGGCAGAGATTATCTTTGGGGAGGATCAATGTTGTGATGGATAAGTCTTTGTTTATATATTTTTTATATACTTTTATCACAACTTTCGTTAGCTTACGATATAATAAAAAGATCAAACCTTTTCAACAGTGTTTATTTTGCCAAATTGGAAAACCAGGCTAACTTTTCCAAAAATCAATTTAAGATTACAGAAAAGAAAATAGTCATGAATTGAATTCATAATAGGCGTTCTCCCACACTTCCAAGGAATCAAATTTTATGAGATGGAAGGCAGGGTCAGAGACGATATAGATATGGGAAACCCACAGTAACCACATCACTATATTAGTTCCAATTTTTACTCACTGATTCATTTTGTTTATTATTGTGGCAACGCCAACAACCATTGTTTTCAGAAAGCATAATTCGAACAAGATTTAAATGCTTAAAATTAAATTACAGAATCGGTTCCACAAGCCAGCAATATGCACGAGACTATCTGACTTAGGTCAGTGAAAAAATTGAAGCGAGGAACTTATTATGATGTGCTCTATTGGAAAGCACGAGCACGAGAAATAGCTGCTGGAATAGCTTCCAAGATTCAAGAAACATCCAATGCACGGTCTTTCCCTTCATCATTAGGTTCTAGCTTTCTCAAAACTGCAACTTCTGGATACAGATTCCTGCTTGTTAGGCTTGATACCTAATGTAGCCCATATAGGACATTTTGAGGCATCCTTCGGGTCATCAACTCCAAGTGTCTTTGGAACCAAAACACACTTTTCTGATTTCTCTTCATCTGTGAATACTGTATCTCTAGAGTGTTTGCCGAGGGTTGGTGAGCCATTGCCTGAGCAGCAGCTGTTACTGGTAGAGGACGAGGGCGAAAGGTAACCATTAGATCCTATTGAAACTGCCCCCGTTCCAGCAGCCCATACTGTGCCACTCCAATACGATGCTGGTACAGTTTGTAAAGGAATGCTTGGTGGGCAAATGCTTGGAACTGCCACCACAGGTGGAGTTGAAACAGTACTATATGACTTATACATGCGCTCCCAAGACTGGTGAGCTGCTGCTATGGAAGCCACATTGTTCCAACCTGGATTCCAAGGAAAAACCCATGGAGGAACAGGGTAATATTGCAGACGATTTGATGTATTGAGCTCATTAGAGACACCTAGGTTCTTTTGCATGGTAGGTTCTGATAATTCAGTTCCCTGAGCACTGGCATTCGTCACAGAAGATCCACAAAAGGATGGCTCCTCCCCATTTTCCGGAAAATTGATACAACTTATATCAACGCTTTTTTTCTGGTCTCCAAGATTAAGGATTGAATTTACAGATTCAGAGAGAGGGGCATGGGGACCAAATTTCAATACGGTACCATTATCAGTTGATGACCTGAAAGCAGCTGAGGATTCAAGAGTTGAGAAAAGTTGGGGACACGAGGAGTCTGTGGTTTCTAATCTGGTAGTTGGATTTCCATCAGAGGCTACTATAATGTGGCGGTACTGTGAGGCTAGGTGCTTGTTCTTCCGTCTTCCAGCACCCACAGGAACATTTCTCATTGTTCCACCAGCGGTCCAATACCTTTGGCAGTTCTTGCAGAAATGTCGAGGTTGATTGACATTGTAGTTATTGAAATAACAAAACTTTGTGTCCAAACTGTTGCATCGTGGACACTGTTGAATCTTGTCTGGTTTCTTAAAGATTTTCTCTTCATCTGTACTACTGGTCTCCATCTTATCTTCCACAGGCTTGGGATTTACTTTTGGTTCATCTTTCTGCACATTATGATGGGACTCTTTTTTACTATGCCCTATATCAGATGAATTCTCTAGTTGCTCAGCATTTTCTGCACGAGTTCTTTCCACTTCTGTTTTCTTTAAGCTGCTGCAACCCTCCTAAAATGTAAATCACAATCAGTGCTCATTAAATTAGAATAAAGATTGACAGCAAACTTAAGAATAGACAAAGAACGAAAATAAGGAGCACAACTACTATGTCATATTCATCTTCCATCAAAAAGCATATAAGTGAGGCTAAAATTGAAATTATAATATAAAAATGCTCATGTAGCCGGCAATCATAAGGTTTTATCCCCCTTAATTAACATCTCAGCTTTTGCATACATTTGTATTAATCATGCATCAATTTCCTGAGTTTTGATCTTTGCTTTTTTTGGATAACAAACCATGTCCTGCCTTTTATATTACCTCTCTGTCTCAATTTTTGTTCATCTCACCGAAGACATGAGCATAAGTTCAACATATCATATACAAGAAAAATGAATGTATCTATAATATACCAAGCACCGAACGGAGTTTATGCTCCAATTCAAGAACAAGAAGTTCGCCGTTATTTTCCTTCACTAAAATCTGCATCTACTAAAAGATAACACAATGAATTAAGCAAAAACAATTTGATAACAGAAACATCACTATACTCTGAAGACAGAAACCAACCATCTGATATATTTTTCTGTGAAAGCCCAACTTTAGAAGATGACTTTACCGGCACTGGTCTCAATTTTAGAAATAAAAAATGGGGAAAAAATAAAGGTAAATAGTAATTGCAAGTTTATCCAAATCACTTTATTCATACATTTAAGACCACCTTCGTTTATACAAATCTGAACACGAGTCAGATACAAATTCTTAACTTTGTTTTCTGCGTAACTTCCATTGAGAATGATACCCATTGTATTTCAGAAAGTTTGAAGTTTGAAATGAATTGGGGTAACCATCTAGAACATAATAAGGGGCAAGAAAAACAATCCCAATGGCCACAAAAGAGTTTCAAAGATTGTGTTAATGCAATTTAACCAAGCACGCCTCAAAAACTATTTTCTCCCTAACAAATCACGCCCGCATGCTTCAGAACATTTTAAAATGTAGAGAAATCCAGAATTTACGTTCTTTTGATCCCACTCCATATGGTTGAAAGAATAAAAATAATACTATTTCACTGGAAAAAGAGAAATACGAAGTACAATGAAAGCCAAAAGCAGGGAGCCGAAATTATTATTGGATATAAGTATATACCATGGTACCGGAGTTGGACGGAATCTGAGAACAGCTGGCCGGAATCTGACATTCTGGCAAGGGAATCTTCCTGCCGAAGAGCTTAATAGCCGGATCCTTATCAAACATGTCTCCTCCACTGCTCATCTATTTATGAGAACTAGGAGTTTGTTGTTGCAGGCTTGGAAGCTTAGCATCAAAACCAACACCCATAGAAATGGAGAATCAGATAGAGAAAGCATAAAAGGAGGCTTTTTTATTCCCCAGACCCAGAAAACTTTTGAAGATAGACTTGACTAAAAATCTACATAACCCCCTCTGAAAGAAAAAGCCCCTGCAAAAAGCACAAAGAGCGTGAGGCATCATAGACACAGCACCTTCTTTTTTTTATACATTTTCTTCTTTTCCCTTTTAATTTTTTCATGTTTCTTCTACTTTATTTATTTATCAAAAAGTTTTTTTTCTGGCAGTTTTAAAAAAATGGAACTGATTATTCAAACATCGGCCGTACGCTGAATGTAGAATTTATAAACAGTTGACAAATGAAATGATGCCCATATCAATGTCTAATCTTCATTCACGGATCCGTGTTCATTAACGTTAACATGAGAAATTAGTGTTTAATGGACAATTTATAGTTTTTGGAGTTTTTTCAATTTAAAAAATAAATAAATAAAAGAATCTGGTTTGAATTTTAAGAGAGATATTTATTTTTTTTTTTGGTGTTGAAGAAAGGAGAGGAGAGAAGGTGGGGAAGTGACAGGTGGCAGGTGAGTAAGCAAAGAGGTGAATGAGAGCCAAGAGATGTAGTGGCTAAGGATGGGAATGACGTGAGAAAGAGAAAGAGAAAGAGAAAGAGAAAGAGAAAGGAAAAGGATAGGGGCCCCTGCCCCCTGGGTCCGTCTGAGAAAAAGAGCAAAAAAGTGATGCCGACTTGGGGGGAAGGATCGCTTTTTACGCCGCCTTCAATGTCATGCCAGTTTGCTGGTGAAGTTTGGGTCCTACCATCAACCAGGCCACCCTTACCCTTCTCTTTAAATAAATAAAAAAAGACTTCATTTTTAATGAAGAGAACAATTTCAATTCCTATGTTCTAAACTTTAACAACAATCCCTAATTGCAATTTGCCAAATGCCAATGGAGATCCTCAAGATTGATTAGTAAAGGCAAGAAGTGGTATTGGGGTTGTGGACACATTCATATTTGATAGTGTGTGTGTTCTTACTTGTTAGAGGTGAAATTAAAATGTAAGTAATAAAAATACAAGGCTATGGACAAGCTTATCTTATCCTACCTACAACAGATAATGGTTGTGTATAGGATAATATTAAGATAAGCTCCCAGATTCCTATCCTTTCATGAAGATGTACAAAGTAGAAATAGTATATATATAGTAGTAGATGAAGCGATTGAAATGGAACAAGGCAATGTGAAGGAATCTAATAATGAAGCTCAGACATTTTGGTAGAAGACAGAGTTGATGTCATAGATATTGGTCAAGTTTGATTGTACTGAGGACTGAGGATTGCTGAACCTTTCAAATAAAAATACATGTAAGATGAGATTTGGGTTGGACTTCATAGTGAGTGGAAGAAGGTCCAAACTGCTATGTGGCCCCTCCAACCAAAAGGCCCCATTTGAAGAACCAAATCTGGGTGTACTTTGCTTTTGGTTTCTCCCTCTATTTTAGGGCTTTTAGATTTTTGGTTGGCCCATGCAAAAAATATGTTTTGATGTGGTCATAGCAGAGTCCATCCCTTACTGGGCAAAGTCCAAACTTAGCTAATGAATTTGAATTTATGTTTTTGGCATCATTGAATAAGTAATTTTTCAAAAAGCTTATGAAAACCAACTTTATTCATAAATTGTATAAAAATGATTGAAGTAGTTAAAAAAACTATAGTAACCACTTGAACATTTATAAATTTTTATATATCTTTAATTCAGTATAACTGCAAATTAATGAATAGTGAATACTTAATAATTTCAGTGAATTCAGTTTGTGTTCAAATTAAACTAACTATAGAATTTGATGCATTAATTAAGAGTTTACTAATTATATAAATAATGTAAGTTTGAATACGTAGTGGAGCTCTTGTTTTGTTTCGGGCTTAGATGTGTAGAGTTGAGAGACGTACTCCCCATTCAAGTCCAGTCCAGTCGGCAGTGCCCCCCCACAGAAAACAGAAATAGAAAATGCAAGTTGTGATAGCTATCAATATAATCGACAATCCATGTAGCTTTAAAGGGCAAGTCTTTTTAGTTGGTCTCTTTCCCTGCGCCCATTGGGAATTGATTGTTTCTTTTCCAAACTCGATCTCTAACTCCTCTACTTTAATTTCTCTACACAAACAAAAACAATATTCTAATTAAGAACCAATTAACCTCTGAGTCTTAATTAGGAATATATATGTCGTGTATAGTATCACTTCATCAATATATTTGATGAATCCCTTGCTTGCACTAAAGGCCACGCAAATTGGTTTTATTTTAATGAGAGACTAGTTTATGCACGTACCTTCACCCAGTAAAGTAATCCCACTAACACATCTGTATAACAACTAAAGGACAGGGCACACCTAAAATTCCCACTTACATGGGTTCACATTTCAAACAAAGTCACAAATGACATTCAAACCTTTGTTTCTTCAAACTCAGACATAATCATATCTAGTTACTCTCAACTGGTCCTACCCTCTAAATGGGGAGCACTCCTGTTCCCATTTTCTATCTTGTAAATCATATCTAGTAGTTTTGGTTTTGGTCCCATAAGCCCCATTAATAGCTATTGATAACACTAATTAAATCATCCATAATTGGCCTGGGGGATCGAGATGTTTAAATAGCTGTTACATTTATTATATAAAAGCTAAATCAGTACCATCCATATTCCTTATCATCATAAACGCAATTCTATTGTCAAAGTCTTTGATCAATTAATTAAAAACAAATCAAAAGTTTATCATCACTAATTCACCATTAACATAATTGATAATTGCATTCACACCTTAATATATACCGTATTTATGTTGTCTCCAACCAATTATGAGTATGATTGTACCACGAACATTATGAAATTATTTATTTTTAATATTTACATAATTATTTCTATTAAAAATTTAACAAAATGTATCATACATTTGTTAAGTAATAATAAAGCAAATCATAACAAAGTTAAATAATATACTTTAAACAATCAAAACAAACCCATTTCGTGTCAATTTCTAAGAAAATAACACATAATATAGAGTGCACTTTTCTCATAAAAAAATATAGAAATATTAAGATCTCAAAGTCCATGTTTAGCCAACAATTATGTAAACAATGAGAAAAACAAAAACAAAAAAGAGTTACGTGATAACAATGAAGCAATATTCACATCGTTTTATATATTACCGATCCACGTTACACCTAATTAATAAATATATCTTCTCCCTCAAATATTTAATTATATGATGATTATTAATATTTGCATGCAGGCAGCAAATGAAAGCAATTATCGTCTCAACTTTTGTATTTATAATTTAATTATATATCTATTTTTTAGAGTAATACGTGTAAAATCACCATCCGTGCTTCATTAAACCAATTTGAGCAACTCATATTGACTCTAGCTGTGACCAATATATAGAACCAATTCATATATATGAACCTCATTTTTTTCATTTTTATTTTTGATTTATTTAACTGAATTTGAATTTGTAATTTTCAACTTTAAAGACCACTTATTATTTAATTAAAAGCTCATTGATTCCTTTTTAATTTTGTTTTTCAAGTGTGTTTTCTTTCTTTGGTTCTAAATTAGACGTCTAAGTGCATGCACCAGTAAACTAAATACATACATACATGACCATTCACAGAGGATGGAAAAATCTAAAACCCATTTTACGTAAAAGAGTAATAATACAAAATCATTTGTTTAGCTTCTATAAAACATTATTAATGTTGAAATCGACTGATATTATAAGCAAATGAAGAAATAACATGTAATTTTGGTTCTTATTAGATGAATGGTTAGCTTGCATTTTCTTCTTTAGTGACACTTGTTGGATCGAACACCACGTTTTCACTTACTCGACCCTAGCTACCTGAACCTCTATCACGAGGCAATTGTTACCATACTCCAACATTCTCCCCTCAACAGTTGACCCGCTCAGAATTGAACATGCAATCTCGATTCTGATACTAAGTATTGGATCTAGCATTTATCATTAAGCCAAAAGTTATGATTGTTAGTTAGGGCATAACTTATTTTACTTAACCATATCAATCTAAGTGCCATATATGTTACAACTGTGAGTTGACCCCTACATGCATAGACCCCCGTCACGAAATAATTGCTGACCATACTTTGACTAACAACATTGACACTTGTACAATTCATGTATTAACCCAGCAATAATATAAAGAGAGATGAACTCGTATATGGTCATATATTCAAATACATTATAAACATTTATATTTGAAAACAACAAATGCATAATGCAATAAATTTTAACATATTATAGTATTAAGTAAACTAAAAAACTTGTTAGGCCTAGCAATCACTTTTTCAAATTATCATCTGGAACCCCCTTAATTTATTCTGGCAGCATATATGGCAATTTTTGCAGAACCAGTTCTTGTATTGCATATATATATATAGCACTTGTAAGATAAGAATGCGATCTCTGTACACCTTCGAAGGAATGTTTTTTTTTTATGTTTCAAGGATCAAATCAAACATAATATATTCCATATCGTTTGACGCATATGTTTAAGCTTTCCATTTTATAAAATTTTCCTCTCAAGTTCTAATTATCCATTTGTTTTACACTTACTGATATTAACATTGTTTCCATACTTTAATTGTATTACCGCTATCGCACATGTAATCTGCAAATCACAAGAAACCAAGTTCAATTCGCATATAACTAGCTAGTTTATTAAACAAGAGTACTATAGTTCTGGATAAAACATTAACATACGAATCAACCAGTACATTATAGCCTTTCAGCTTATATCAGATACTATAAAATATATATCTTACAGTACCGGCCAGCATTAACTTAGCCACTTAGGATAGCTGAATTTTACTGATATATATATGCAAAGTGCAAACCAACAGAGTACTTTGCTAACAGAAGAGCACACTATAACATAGCAAACCAGGACAATCCAAACCATTCTTCAAATCTTATTAGTCTATAGTACACACAATATAATATATATATACTAAGCCCTAGGTTTTCCAGGGTATTTTGGGTCATGAGCTGGATTCGCTCTTGTTCCAGGATAGTCTGCAATATCCATCATCATTCTGCTCTCTACAAGTCCTTCCTCCATGTCAAACAGCTCCTCTCTGTTTTTTAAGTCCAGATCTTCCTGCAAGTTAAAAAAGCTCACAACTGAGGTAGGACAAGAGTTGCTACAAGTTATAAACTTTTAATGAAAAATTAGGGATAAAAGTAGAAACCCAGAGATAGATATAAAGAAGGGAAACGTCGACCATTATTGTTTGCTTTATAACTTGTAGAGACTAATTGGATCTTTCGAGAGATATCGAAAATTGGAATCTTGGTGACTTGTTTATGGCTATGAATTTGTTTGTTTCTTTGAGATCCTTTAAAGATCTTTTTGTCCCTTAACTTCAAATTTTCATAAAGGAAGACCAAAATTGATTCTGTAGGCTTGCTAGGGCACCAAGCAAATATGTAGCCTTGTTTGTTTTGAGGTTGTTGCCTTTCTTTTCAATTCTATATCAAGTTTTTAGAATGAACAACTTCACACGGTTCCCTTGATACATGTAGTAACAAAATCTGTACTAGCTTAAGAGAAAGAAAGAGGAAAGGGGGGAGGGGAGTTAACAAAGAAAGAGAGAGGGAGAGGACCTTAGCCAGATTATCTTGCACTGATGGATCCACTTTCCTGACCACGAGGCTTCCTATATATTCAGAAAAAGAATCAAATCAAAACATCCTTAAATTCCTAATATAAACAAACCAAAGGGTCCGCATCAAAACCCTTAAGGATCAAGTCAAAACCCTTGAAACTTACGGGTTGCAGGAACAGCAGCAACAAATACTACATAGGAAAGACCCAGAAGGATAACCAGAACTCTCAGGAGAGCTTTCTTCTCCATGATGTCAAAAGTTTTATATAGAAGGATATATAAGGGATTGAAAGAGAAGAAGACTAGCTAGAAGAGCAAAGGTTGGTGAGTGCAAGGGCGAAGGGTGGAGAAGGTCCTTATATAGAAGAGCAAGGGTAGAATAATTGAATTAAATATGTGCAAAAGAATGCACTACAAATTTAATTACACGGTGGCACCAGCTTGTTTAGGTAGTCCCTCACTCTTTTGGGTTATAAACCGTAATACCTTGGACTTAGATCAACTCATTAGGCATTTGCCTCCGTGAATAAACAGTGGAAAAAGGCTTTCTTATAAATATATAGCTCAAATCAACGGAACTTGTTATGCATAAAAGTATAAGTGACATCTGTGAAAACTATATTTATGAGTGATGCATAACACTCCTGTAAACGTATTAGGCTTTGTTTTCCATGTATTACTCTGAATATGATATAGATAGGTTGAACATTTCACGGTAGACCTATGAAAAATCGTACGTAAGGCAATGGTACAGGATTAACGAGTTGGAGCTAGCAAAAGGTCAGCTGTGCGTGAAATACATGCCTTTTAGTCTTATCATACGCATGTTTGTGAATTGACGTGCTCATTTGGTCTTCTTCGTTAGTTACGTACCATAGTTGGAGAGAGAGAATTGAAAGTTATTTGCCCCTCATTTGAGCAAAACCATTGCATTGGTAAATAGTATAGATATCCCCTTTAACTAAAACTCTCACAAAAGTAAAGCATCATTTTACTGCCCTTAACTTTTTGTAAATTGTAAAAATTAGAAAAAGATTAGTTGCTATGGGTAGTACTGTCCCTTAACGTAAGGAATAATTGGTATCATAGAATTTTCAGAAAAAGTTCTACTTTTTATTTGAGCATGTAATATACACATATATGAAAATGGGTTCTTTAGTTCATTGCCGTCCAATTAATTAGGTAGAGCTCCTTAGGAGAATAACCTGCATGATTGACTTCCCCAGAGTGTACCAACAATTTGGCCCAATGCCAAATCCTTCGGTTCTGATGTACAGATAGTACTCGTGTCCACCCTTCTATTTGGAGTTCTTAGCTACAACATTATCCTAAAAGGTTGACTTAGTGCAGAAAAAACAGACTAATTCTAGTTTTTCCAAATCTTCATGAGTGATCCTTAAAATCCAGGATAGATTCTTTCATTCTGCAGTTAGCTACGTGTACTATGCTGTTTTGGTACTCTCTGTGGGGTTACCACTTAATTACAAAGCATCAATAATTGGTGCGTGTTATAGTGATATTGCCAATAAACAAACAGCCGTTGATGAGCCCCCATGACCAAGTACTATGCTAGGTGTTCCCAAGGAATGGGTGCGTTGGTAGGTGGGTGTTAGGCACCCTTATGGGTGTCATCATCTTGGAACACCAGCATATACTTGTTGCTTGAGGAGGTATCACTCAGTATATGATAAATATGAGCCCAGTCCCTAGTTAAGGTCCCTCACTATCAATTCTAGAATCTCATAATGCCATGCCTTTACCTCTCAAATATATATGAGGTAATGGGCCTAAGTCCGGGCTTTCCACCTGCCCAATTCCTCTTTACTGTCTTTTATATGTCACAAAGACCCAAGTTGTACTATAAAGTTTGAACGTGTTATATGTGGGTAATACTGTGATGTCTTCATTCTTCATTTTTTATTTTTTGGGGTTATTCTTATAAACATCTAGAAGAAAGCAACTCCCATAATTCGTTTCCATCAATATTTGCCATATAGTGGGGGTAGTACATTAATTCATATATAATCTGTACGACTTGGTACTGAGATACCTGAAAATAATTAGTTAGCATAATATAATTGGTGTTTATTAAGGTTCCATGTTACACCTGTTCATGATGGCAATGCAAAAAATTAAAGACAGTATACTCAATTCAGGCTTTTGCTTGATAAAGTCTTAAAACTTGTAAGCCTTTTCCCAACGCTCCCAAACAGTAAGTGGGTTGGTGGGTGGGTGGGTGTCAAGAAGGAATTAGAAGCCTTATGCGCGAGCATGTACAGAATATTAATAAAAGATAATAATATACGAGGCTCCTGCTAAAGCCATCTATGTGGGTAACACCGAAAGCTGTACTCTCTGCAACAAAACTCTTATTAATGAATTCCCGTGTCCAGTTTCATCATCAACCACTTGTGGGGTTGAATCAAAATGGGTTGTTAATTACAAATTAAAAAGGAAAAGAGATCTTAAGTAGGTTGTGTTCTGTGTTTTACAATCTCAGATGATGCCTCTTGTTACTTAGACATAATGATATCATGTTAACCTAGTTAGGCTAAAGTTCCTCCCGGCCCACTGATTCTTGAGCAGCCTACATTCTAAAACAACTGGGTACTTAAATCAAAGGGTACTCCTTGATTAAGTAGCTTTTAATCACAAACATTTATATATAAATCATGATACATGAGGTAAAGCTAAAATTATTGGTTCAAGTTTTAATTAATTAAAAATTTGTTCATCCAAAAAGATCTGTAAGTGTCTACGAATATATGCATAGTATGTTAGTAATAATGATGCAGAAGTAACCCATTTCATTAGATATATGGAGGTTTAGTTAAAAAAATGAACTTTGTTAATTGATAGTTTTGTACCAATTGATACTATAATTGGAGACAAGGTTGGCGTTCAACTAGAAGTTGAGACCAAATAAAAACTTTACATAAAATCTAAGGATCGATATATAAAAAATATAATTTACTCTACTATCTAACGGAATAATTACAGAAGTAACCTAGACTACTTCTGTAGCTTTAAGTTGAATGTTGGAAGAAAAACGTAAGAAAGCTTGAAAGTTGTAGCTTGTAATTTGAGCAGGAGGAATAGTTGACATTGATATTCCCAATTCCAATGGCATACGTTGTCGGCGAGAAGCATCTTTCTCAGAAGCTTAGAATTGCCTTTCTTTTGAATCTTTTCACGTGATGTGTGCAACAACTTAGAAATTAGAATTGTTTAAATAGTTTGTGGTCTGGTTGGCCAAGAAACAAGACAGAATGTAGGTTCATTTTGCACACGGTTTTGGTTTTGGTGAGAAAATGTTATAACTTACCAGTAGCATCAACAATTATCAATAACTACCAGTAAATACTACAGTTAACACAAACACCAAGATTTTATCTTTATGAAAGCTTAAATACAGTACAATAATTTGATTTATAACATGATTAAAGGAGTATGTATTAAGAATACCTGAGTACTGTTGATGAATCCATGAGAAGAAAACTTCTGTCTTCCTAACACTAAAAGCTCTCTTTTGTATAATTTAAATGGAACAATCACACAATATAATATAGTGGAGATCATAGGTCTCCTTATGTTCACTTTATGAGTTAACCACCCATCATAGTAAGTTCACTTATACAAGGCCCACAATTCATGGTCTACAATTGTATTTGACACACATAAATATTAATATAAATTTTATAAAAGAATTAAATTACATAATATTATTACACTTTAGTCAGGAGAAAAAAGTAGTCTAGCTCCATTCACATTTATATTCACGGTCTAATATATTAAATAAGCAAGTTGGCAATTTGCTTATATATATGTTTGAAATTAGTTGGTTGTGTCACAGAATGAGAATATAATTTTCTCTATACATTATTATGGCTGGAATGATGCATATATATAATGATCATGGAACATTCATTAATTAGTTAATTATAATTTATATTCCTTATATGTTTGTCAACTGAGATTAGTATTTTGAATATGATTTTTTATTAATGAAAATTCTGAGTCTGCTTGTTACACTAATAATTTTCAAAACACACATCCATATCAAGGAAAAACATTATTGTTTTATTTAACATTTGGAAATATTCTTTTTTCTTAATTACTCTAGCATATTTGAGTCTACATTATATTCAATTTAATTTATTTCCTCCGAGTTGGTTAGCATACATTTTGTTTCCTTGGTTAGTATAGATCTAGTTGTAGAATAGTATTTGGAATCAATTTGATTCTTAGCAAGAAATATGATTATAACATTATTATATATATCAAAGCAGGAGAAACCTACATATAATGAATTAGGAGTAGTACTTGCCTCCTCAAAAAAATATATCTTATATATATACATATGACATAAGTATTCCTTTTAAAATTCTAATATTACTTCATCTATTTTAAATATGTATACTATTTTATTCCCTTATTATTTATCTTGTTTTTTCCATGTATCAAAGTATACTAAAAAAAAAGTCAAGGCCTTATTTGTTTAAACTTATTTTGAGAATAAATTATTTTTTTTAAAAAAATAATGTATTCTGATAAAAATATACTTATTTATTGGAACTTATAGAAAAATTATAAGTTAATAAAAATGAAAAAAATTTCCTATAAAAAAAAGCTAAAAATGTTAACTTCTTCTGATAAGGAGAAAAATTAGAAGAGAGAAAAATTTTAATCTTCAAAATTATCCATCATTATCCAAAAGTCATTCTCAATTACTATATCCAAATACAAAATAACTTATTCTTTAAAAAAAATCATTTCTCTTACAAAAGAAAGAGAAAAAACACTCTCTAATAATCTCAAATAAACATATCCTAAAAATGATTTAATGATAAGAGGCCTGTGTATATAGATTGTAGAAAGTTTTATATTCAAACTTACATATAATTTATACAAAAAAAAATCAAGTAGTACAAACTATAAAAAATTTAAGAGACAGATAATTAGCCTAACGTAATATCAAAATTTAAATATCCTGTATATATAATAGTGTGAATTTTTCTAAAAGAAAAAAGTATTAAAATATGTCAATTGCTATACTATCCCCCACTTCCCTACTTTCTTTTCATGTTACCTTCACTTCGGCAGTACCAATTTGTTATATTTTATATTTTTTATCTCAATTTTTTTTACTTTTTAACATTAATTAAGTATTTGCTATGTTATATATATTTTTGAGAATTTTTTAAAATATTTTTATATTTTTTTAAAATTTTTAAACTTATGAATAAATAGTATTAAAAAATTATGGGTGAATAGTATAAAAAGAATATAAAAAATTCTTTAAAATTTTTAAAAATTTTTAAAAATACATAAGAAAAAATATTTACCTAATTTTAAAAAATAAAAAAATTTTAAAAAAAATCTAAAAAAACAAAAGGACATAACTTAGCCCCATTAAATATACATAAAGTTAGGTGTGTGGGCGCAAATCGAAAAATAGATTAAGAAGTTGACTTTTTCCCTTTCCTTGTGTAGTACATTCATTTGTCTAATTAAGGTACCTCTCTTTACTGTACCACCTATTTAAGCACCAAGAAGGGTTCATGCTCCCTCTGCCATTACCAATCGTTAACGTTGATAATCTTCTTCAATCAACTTGGTATCTGCTATATTTCCATCTTCATTTCACGATGCAGATAAACTTTCCCAGACTGTTAGTGGTCCTTCTGGGATTCTCATATGTTCTCTCCGTCTCTGCTATTCCTGCAACCAGTAAGCCTCATGGGAATAACCAATTTTTTTTTTTTTGTTTAGTTCTCTTTCGATGTATGTATAAAATAAAGTGACGCTTTAATCGATTTTCCTGGTTACAGGAACCCAAAATTTGAACGCACAAGATAAATCTGCTCTGCCTTCTTTAGCTCAGGTCAGTTCTGATCCTCTCTCTCATTGCTGTGGAGCTACCTCAACTTGACAACTCCCCACATTATATTTTTCCTTTTCCTTGATTTTCTCAGCAGCCAAACATGTGATATATATATATATATATATGATTAAGCCAACGATGTCCTTTTTAATTATTACTGTTTCTCTTTTGTTTTGACCCTTAATTATTTCTGCAGCTGGATATAGTGAAGTTGGGAAATGGTGAGGAGCAGGAGATGGTAGTTATGGAAGAAGGATTTATAGAGAGGAGGATTAATTTGGAAATTCAAGACTATGGAGGGACGGGAGCAAATAGAGATCATGACCCAATAACCCCTTGAAGGGTTTAAGTCCTAAATCTGCATCTAATTTTGTGTTTGTTTCTGTTTACAGGTTTGTGATGGTGCATGTTGTATTCAAATAAATCATATTTATGTATCTTGAATTGTTATATCAATTGCTTAAGCTTAATTCTGGCTTACTGTAAAAGAAAATATTGAGTAATATTAAAAGTGTAAGTGCAAAGCCAGGATGAAGAAGCACTTGATAAGCGATTGTTCCATTATATAAATGCCGGTCAGAATCAGATATTCACTCACAGCATTCTTAAACGTATTTAATTAATTGTGGATCCAACTTCACATGTCTTTCTCTTTAGATGTCAAGAAATTAAGAAATAAGTACACAATGCAATTGACACAGCTCATTTATGAAATTCTTCATACTTGAATTCTAACCTCTACAAATGAAGTTAAAAAATATATATTATAATCTCCATTACATTCAAACCCCAGAAAAGATTATTAATCCACGAACGGAAAGGGAAAGGAAAAGAAACTGACTTTGATATAATTCTGACTGAATAAAAATAATTGATATAACAAGAGCATTTAATTAAGTTTAAGGTGCCTGTAACCGTGAATTTGATAGCATACATTTCATATTTGACTTCATTGCACTATCATGAATCCACATATATAATTTAGGAATAGAATAAGGCTTATACGTGTAAATAAGTGAACTACAGTACTTTAATCAGACTTGGTTAATACTATTGGAAGCTTCTCGTACACTCAAACCCTTTTGAGACAGATCAATTATATATTGCCTTAATTTCACACTACATAGCAAATCAAATACATAATGCGAGTTAATGAAGGTCCACTTCCAATTAAGTCTATTGTTTTAACACAAGTTGAGGATATTTCTAATGGGGGTCAACTTGGTTTGAGAGTGACTTTCCTAATACCAACCACTAACAGTTTTTTATTCTACAACCTGACAAGAAAATCGCAGAGTCCAATTAGCTTATAACTAAACTATCACATCTAAGAATTCCAAAACATTATCAAATACATGCATCTATATGGGGATGGATTGAGGATTTGTACACGTCCAGCTATATATATATATAGGCGAATTATGGAGTAATACAGTTTGTAGCCATCCAGCCCCTAAAGATCAGTCTCTCTTTCTAATCAAATCGTAGTAATAGTATTCTACAGGATTGTGGGACTAGTCTTCCCCTACATGTTTATCCTGTTCCCTGATCTAAGAATATACTATACTGCTGTCTTTATTAATAATTAACACACATGCATCTAGCTGATTTCCGATCTTGCTCCTACCTTTCCTGCTTCACTAATCAGCCCATGACATCTGCTAATGTAAATTTGGTTATTCTTATGTTTAGCAAAACTAATGAATAAAAATGGAGAGGAGAGCGAATGAAATGATAGTAGTTTAAAAAAAAAAAAAACCGTTGATATAATATAGTTATATACTATATTCCCCCATCGAAGTTCCAAAACTGAAACCGTCCAACTCTGTGGGGTCTTGGAGTTGTCCAAACTTTAGTAGTGGGCATGCCGTCCCGAAGATTAGATCTAGCTAGCAATCTCATGGAAATAGCGCATCATTCATTCCAAAATAGGGTCACCTCTCATGCCACAAGTGCTGTATTTCCCATGATAATCAGCTTCACTATCATGATTCATGAACCCATAGCGTTCATAATGGAATATCTACATAAGTCACTTACCATGGATATCGCCTATAAGTTATAATAAGTAGCAATTTCTTTTTTGGACATAGAATAGAACATTCATGGTATCACATAGTGTGTTAGCATTTAGTGGCCAGCCACAGCAGAAAGTGGTTCCCACCGATGTGTGCATGTGCATGCAGCTCCACAATTGGGGAACCCACAGCAAATATACTTCTCAGGCAACATCATATATGGAACTGGTACGTATCGGCTCAGAAAATTAATGGTAGTTCCGGGATAACTCATATCTCATGCAAACCGCTAACTATGCTCTACGTTTTTATCCCATTACCGTTAGCGAAGATAATATAAAGAATAGCAATTCCAAAGGCAACGCTAAATTATCCTGATATACTTGGAAGGCACTATGTGTCTCCACTTCAGATAAGTGCAGAGTTAGGGATATATTTCACACCATTTTTCATAAAATACAAAGACAACCCATATTATAAAATTGTCAGATCGAAAAATCGTTCTTTTTGATGCTGATTACTATGGAAAGATTCTTGTGTGCTTTAAAAAGTAAATAAAATCTCTTACTTGGGCCAATAACACGAAGTCTAGTAAGCAATTATCTGAATATTTATGATTTGTCTCAGTTATTGCAAGTCAAGTTTTATTTATTTTTAATTCATATCGTTAGTCTTGAATAAGAAAATCTATTTACTCGAGCGTATAAAAAATTCTTAAAATATGACGTGCGAAAGTTGCTAGCATTGTGTGACACCCTCGTGGAATATCACACGAGGAACTACAAACTTGGCCAAATTCTATTCCCAATTTTCACTTTTTATGGGATTATACCAACCCTCTCTAAAACTAATCAATGTTTTTTTAATAATAGGAAGGGCCTTCACAATTTATCACGAGCTTATTTAGACTTCATTTGTGGAAAGTTCTGGCCTGAGGTACGTGTTTGATTTGATAATAAGATCACAGGCTTTCCATTTTTCTCATTATCACAGAACAACAGATGCTTCTATGACTGAACAATGAATTGATTGAATCCATAGCTAGCTACTTTGTTGGGATCCGGATCTCCTCCTTGGAAAAAGAAAAATCTAATCGTGGCCGTCCAATTTCTTGGACGACCACGATTATGCCACGTGTTAAATTTTAAAAAAATAAAAAAAATTATTTTTTCTTTCTTCCTCCTTCTCCTTCTCTCTCCTCGCCTTTTTCCTCCTCCCTTCTCCGTCTCTCTCTGTGTCTCTTCTCTGCCTCTCCTCCTCCCTTCTTCGTCTCTCTCTCTTTGTCAACCCCATGTCTTCTCCCAATATCT
>JASKGM010009644.1:0-35138 GCA_034509205.1 Ceratonia siliqua | reverse complement strand
AACATTATTGGAAGAGTTTAAGGATTTATTTGAAGAACCTAATACATTATCTCCATTAAGAGAAGGCCATAACCACCCCATTACACTAGTTCATGATGCAAATCCTGTGAATAAAATGCCTTATAGGTATCCTTCCTATCAGAAAGATACAATAGAAAAAATGGTAGGAGATAGGCTGCAAAGTGGAGTGACTCAACACAGTAGCAGCCCATATGCTTTACCTATGGTCTTAGTGGGAAAAAAAGATGGCACATGGAAGCTATGTGTAGATTATAGGGATCTTAACAAACAAATTATCAAGGATAGGTTTCTTATTCCCTCAGTTGAAGATCTCATAGATGAATTGGGAAAGGCTTCAATTTTTTCTAAAATTGGTCTAAGGGTTGATTATCACCAAGTTAGGATGAAAATTGAAGACATTCCTAAGGCTGCCTTTAGAACACACTCTAGATATTATAAGATATAATTTTAGAATTATTTGAATCATAAAAAAAAAAGTTTCATAATGTACTGTTTTATAATACTATTTTTTTTAGAAAAAAATGAATAAAATTATTATTATTTTTTGGATGAAACAAAAGGGACCGGAGGCTCACGGAAAGAAAAATAAGAAGTCATTACATGGGGGTAAAAGAACACTAATTCAAGTGCTGATTTCTATATAAGAGGCTCATATATTAAGCTGATTTGAATTAATATCAATTTTTAAATGTACTTTTAAGTAATACAAATATATAAGAATTTTGAAGAATGCTCTTATCACAAAAAATTACTATCATAAAATTACAAAAGGAAGTTTTAGTCAATCAACATCTAATGCAATGATGTAAGTAAAATAAGATAAAGGGTGATAATTGAATAGAAACACTTTTTATAAGATTTTTGAGGATTGTTTTTGTAAGAGTAATATTTTTCAAGAAATTTTGCATGGAAATCGTTTCTCTCACAAGTCAATTTGCACAGTAGCTGCTAAGGTGTGCATGATTCAAAGTAGGTGTGTTCAACGATTCGGGTTGAACTGTAAAACCGCTAGAATCAGAACTAAACCGTAACTGAAACTGAACCAAACCGCACCGCACCGCCCCGCTAATGATTTGGTTTAGTTCAAATACATTCAAACTGCATGTGTGTGGTTTGATTTGCAGTTTGGGTATCCCAAATTGCAATTGAAACTGAATCGAACTGCACATTTAAAAAAAGTTTAAAGTTTATAAAACATACTTTTATTTTAATTTTGAGAATTCCTTAATAAATTTATTTTATGACATATATCACTATAAATTTTTTCAAGTATATATAAATAATTAATTTAATTCAATAATTTAAATATACTAAGTTGGTATAATGTAGGCTTTAAAATGTTTTAAAAACTATAATTAATGTTTGAAAGTTGACACTCTAAAATTATTGAACATAATTGACAATTTATATTGCAATGAGGTTTAGTAACAGATTTGTTCAATTTACTAAGGTATGCTGTTATATAATAAGACCTACATTACGCTAATAAATTATGCCATGATAAAAAAAAAATTATATTCACCTAAATATACACGCACATTTTTTATAATTTTAATTTATATAAAAATTTCTTCTAATAATAATATTGTTAACAAAACTTATACTAAATATATTTTTTAAGTAATTTTAATTTGTTTAATTTAATGTATTATAAATTATCAAACAACTAAATTAATATCTATGAATATTTTATAATTAAAGAGATTAATATAATTATTTCAAAATTAAAAAAATATCAATGCATGTTTTATAAACATTAAAAAATATTTTAATGAGTATTAATTTCAAACTGCGAAATTGAACCTATAGCCTCACTTTTCACTAAAATAAACCGAACCGAATTGTAATTTCATGGTTTGTTCAGTCTGTAATTTAACTTAAAACTAAACCAAACTGCACTGAAAACACCCTATTTTGAACTACCCAACCTTCTCCATTCATCTTATGCATAACTTCTCTTTTTTTACAAAATTTATGAGAGTTATGAGCTTGGTATGCATAATTTTTTTTTATCATTGAAAATTTTTACGTACAAATGGTACATTTTTGAGAAAGCAATATTCTCCCAAAACTTCCATTTCTGATGGGAATATTAGAATATTTATATGATAATATTAAATTTTGCTCTTTTTTATCCTAATACATTTTTTATAATAATTTAAATGTGATATAATAAAATAAAGATTAAAATACTTTAACTTTCCTTTTATTTGGTTGAACTTACATGTACCTTCCCTCTATTTGCAAAACCTACACAAACATCCCTTATATTTATAAAACAAGCTACACATAACTTTAGGGTGAGACTATTGGCACTCTCAAATATTTATTAGCACTCATTTATAACTCATTATTTTTTTAAATTTCTAATAATACCCCTTTATTAAGTTATTTTTTATATTAATTAAAAACTTGACTAATTTATATTTAAATTATCTATTCACACTCTTTATTCAACTCAATTACTTATGTAATTA
The DNA here is from genome assembly GCA_034509205.1 of Ceratonia siliqua. Taxonomy (NCBI): domain Eukaryota; kingdom Viridiplantae; phylum Streptophyta; class Magnoliopsida; order Fabales; family Fabaceae; genus Ceratonia; species Ceratonia siliqua. Next base: position 32,640 of record JASKGM010009644.1, on the reverse strand, counting down.
AAATTATTGTTTTTATTAACGATTAATCTCTTTATGCTTCTATTTTTCTTTCTTTCCTGTTATTTTTCTTTTTCATAGAGTTATAACATTTTCATGGTGATTTAATAATTCATATAATTAAATAACAGCAGAACATCAAAATATTGATAAAAATATAGATTTTGATATAATTGTTTACTTTGATAATGCAAATAATTTGGGAAAAGAGATGATTTCTTATCTTGGCATGCCTACGTACTCAGATATGGTTATTATATGTTGACAGTAGGGGTTTTAATGCCTTAGCAGCAGCAATAGGTGACCCTATGAGAACATGTCTTCCACCAGTAGTGAATTCCATTGTTAATTTGTTGAAATCTCAAATGATAGGTCCTAAAGTAATCAACCATTGTATTCCTAGGATCGTGTCACAACATGCCAAGGGTAGGACCATCTTATCAATGTGAAAGATAGTATTTTGAATTTGCCTCTTAAAATCTCTAACTGCAGCTAAAATATTCACCCTACTGCCATATGCTACAGAAGTTGCTAATTGCCCTGGTTGGTCTAGTTTACAACCCAATTTGCTAGTTGCTCTGTCATCCAAAAAATTATGGGTACTTCCACTCTCTATTAGAATGTGTAAAGGCTTTTTTTGATAAAAACCAGTAACTCTCATAGTCTGGTAGCTAATCAAACCAGTGAGGGCATTAACTAAAATTGTAGGTTATTTTTCCTCAAGTTCGTTCACTTCCTGTTCTATTTCCTCAATTTCTAACACTTCCTCCTCGTCCTCCTCATCTTCTAGTTCTAGATAATTCAGTACGGCTTTCTTATGTTTTAGATGATGACCAGGTGTGTATGGTTTATCACATAGGAAACACAATCCTTTAGCCTTCCTTTCATTAATCTTAGCAATAGTCAAGGGCCTAGATCTCACTGAACCAGTAGAAGTAGCAGCTACATTACTAGGTTTAGGTAAGAGTAGAGGTTTATACCCTGAACGTTGACCCTTCTAATAAGTTTTAAAACTACTTGTGCACTAAAAAGAGTTTTGCTCTGAGAGAAATTCATAGATTTGTAGGATTGATTAGATAAATGTGCAGATTCATAAAGTTTGGCTAGTGCAAAGGCTTGTTTCACTGACCTAGGTTGAAACATTCTTGTATGCATTTGTATTTCATGTTTTAGACCAGTTAAGGAGCAGCTAACCAAGTATTCTTTAGGAAAATCTACTCTAGCCAAGATTGCATCAAAATTGTCATGATATTTCTACACTAAACCAGTCTGATATAGATTTTTCAATTATGAAATTGGATCATCATAGACATCACCAAATCTTTCATATATTATTTTCACAAATTCACTCCAATTAGGCAAAGTAGAAGTTAGCAAGGCCTTAGCAAAAGCGTGATACCACTGTAATGCTTTACCTTCTAGGTGTATAACAACTAATCTTACTTTCATATGTTCTATAGTATTATCAATTAAGAAGAATTGCTCACAAACAAAAATCCATTCCTTCACATTTTCACCATGGAATCTTGGAAAATCTATCTTGGCTAGCCTAGTAACACAAGAATAACGAGTGTGAGAGGTAGAAGGATTATGACAATTACATCCTTGACGATTTCCTAAATTGTGTGCATTTGATTCTTCTCCCATCGGATGCTTGTCCTCTGCTTAGATGCATCTAATAGTATCCTTTGCATTGTATCGAACATTTAAGTGAATTTGCCATTAAACATATCTATTAACTTCTCCTTCATTACAAATAAACCGATTCATCAATCTCGCGAAGAGCTACCTGAGCACGCGTTGATTCCACTATCGAAGCCAAGGATCGATCGCTTTGATACCAATTTGGTACAGGTAAACTGATTTTTATTGCACAAATTTGAATTACAGAATCACAAGCTCTAGAATTCCAATGATTTGAGGAACTTGACTCAAGAAGCAGGGAACTCTAATCGGAGAAAGAATTTCAAGATGCAATTACAAGGAAAATTTAAAAAGAAGGAAATCGAAAATTGAGTTCAAAGATAGCCTAATCTACTTGGATCACAATATTTATGCCACTTCCAGTTGGTAGCGTGCCATTCACCATGTAGGAACTTCTTTGACTAGCAAAGGAAAATGCTCACATGTAACTCATATTCTCTGCCTAGCAACCACTCACTTGCACTATGCATGTTTCATTAATAGACGTTCATCACTGATCAGGACTTACCAACTGAGCTTCTTATTCAAAAAAAATGTTAAAACAATTGATTCACTAAGTTCCTATGTAATATTCTCTCATTCACTAAGGCTCTTATTTGTACTTGCAATTGGTTATTAACCTTTCCTTCTAATGATAATATTTATTAATTTATTTTAATGTTTGTTTGTTTAATTTATTTTTCTTTTAAATTCTTATATTTTATTAATATCCATTTTCTTTTTAGATGATATATGAAGATAATGATGATATAACAGGCCAAATGGGTGTAAATTCGTCTAAAGGAGATTCAAATATGATTATTGAAATGATGCTTGATAGATGTTTTAATTTATAATGTTGAGTTAAGATAATTTTATGATCTTATTATTTTTTTAATTTGTACTTGTTGTTTTTATAAATAATTTCTTTTTATTGATATATTCTTGTTTTAAATAATTTAAAATATATTTTTATTGACTTTTATAATTAATTTTTATATATTTTATTAATTTTTTAATTAAATCTGACTCATTTATACTCTAAAAAGCTATAGGCCAAGCTCAGGTTTAGGCCCGAGGGTCAGCCTGAATTGATTGATGTAGGGAAAGCAACTTCTGATCCACCAGATAGGGTGCCTTGTTATTTCATTATTTAAGTGTTTTTATTTTTCATTTAAATTCTTTATCATACCAAACTTTTACTGAAAATGTAATTTATTAATTAAACAACAAGATCATTTGTGCACAACTAGAGCTGTTAAAACGGGCTGAGCCCGTTGGGTTGGCCTGCCCAGCCCGTTTAAAATGGCGGGTTGGGTTGAGCAAAATACAACCCACCAAAATGGCGGGTTGGCCCGCCCCTCCCCGCCATGCAGGTTGGGGCGCAACCAGCCAAATTCCTCCTTTTTCTTTAATATTTTGGTGGCTTGGCCCGCCCGCCAACCCACTAGTGGCGGGGCGGGTTAAGATTTTCCAGCCCACCACGTCCTGTCTAAGGGGTTGGTTGTTGCTCAAACGACCCGGCCCGTCTCGTTTGACAGTTCTATGCGCAACTAAGGATCTTGAGCCGGAAGAAACTGAGTGAGTGTTTTGTTTGACTAAATTACTTTTCCCCGTAATTATTTTTATCATAAAAATATATTTTTTTATTAAAAAAATATTATAAATTAATCTAATTTTAAATTTAAATTTATTAAATTATTTATATGTCTAAAATATCCTTTGTAAAAAATTAAAAAAAAATATGTAAAACTCAAATTATTCATTTATTGAATCACTCTTAATAATATTGATATAGAAAAAGAAATAAAAAAATATTGAATAATTTCTAAAATTTATTTTATAATTAATAATAAGCAAATTTAAAAGTTCAAATACATTAAATAGTTTTTAAAAGTTTTTTATAATCAATAATAAACAAATTTAAAGGTTCTCAAAAGATACCCTAGATATATAAACGATTTAATTAAATTTAAATTTACAATTATATTAAGTTATAATATTTTTTTTAACTTTTAAAAAATATTTATATATATTTTAATAATAAAAGAAAAAATTGAAAAATTTACTCTTAATTGTTGAGTAATGAAATGAGAGGAGCAGTTCAAATTAAGAGTCACACGGAAAAATAAAGGGTAGCAGTCTCCTAAATATTTGCCTCAAATTCCGCTCGACACATTCTCTCTCTCTCTCTCTTATGCCACCCATTGGCCATTGAGCTTCACTCTTCGTTCCCTCTTATGCCATGCACCCATTGGCCATGCGCTGGCCGGCTCCCTTTCTCTCTCTATCTCTCTCTGAGCAATATATATATATATATATACAATTTTACAAATTAAACAATGAAGTTTTTCACTTCTCAAATTACCTATCAATCTCACTCCTCTCTCCTAATTCTCCTCCTTCCAAAAATGTCCATTTGTATGGAACAAAGGCATAATACAAACACTTTCCTTCACCTCCCAGTTAACACTACCACCCACTCTCCTCATCTTGAACCTATACCCACCCAACATCCTCGCAAACAAAAGAGCCGTGGCGCTATGCACATTATCAGGGTGATGCTCTTCATGATGAGACGGCGCCGGTCCCAGAAAACAAGGCCTGTTCCAGTCAATGACAAGTCTAGGAGCTTGTGGAAGAAATTGGTAAATTCCATGAGACCATTGCCCCTCGAAAGGAACGAATCCTCCCCACCATTTCTTGAACCTAGTCTTCACTCCTCACCCTCAAATTCCGATCTCAGCAACGACGCCTTGTTCGCTCCATCCGAGTCCCCGACGATAGATCCGGAGGGTAGCCAACATTCTCGTTTTGCACCCAGTTGTTGTTACGCTTCTGCTATAGATCTTAGTGAGCAGGACCAGGGCGAGGAGACCGAGGAAGAGATCATGGGGGAGTGCAAGGAAACTTATAAGGATGAGGAAGGGGACAAAATGATTGATGCCAAGGCTGAGGAGTTCATTGCTAATTTTTACTACCAAATGAGGTTGCAGCACTTGAATTCCATGGATCCTCATTACAATGGAAAAGCAAGAGGTCTTTAGGCTAATGATATGCGTTCATCGGCTCAGTTTGGTCTTTTTTATATCTAAAAAAATTAGACATATTCAATTTGTTTAATCAAACCATATTGAAGATCAACTTAGTTTAGTTTATTTGTCTTAATTTTTTTTCTTGATTTAGGTCCAATTAAGGTTTATTTACAAATAATTAATATAAAGATAATTTTTATAACGTTTACAGGTAAAAATATAAACTGTTACTTTTCCTAAAAAATAAAAACTTTAATTTTTTGAATTTCATATTATTTATTGTGATACAAATTAAATTATAGATTTACTTATAGCCAAATATATTTTGAGTTAATAATATAAGAAAGACAGTATATATTATTGTCATGCCCATCCCTCGAGTTGAGATTTTGAAAATTTAAAGTTATGAACCTGTGGTAATGTGCCTGAAATTAGGCCGTTTGGGTTTGTTGTAATGTTTTATTATTTTTTTTTGGAGTTTCAACTTGCAACCAATTTTTTTATTTTTATTTTATAGGTGTGATTGGTCACCTTTAAAAACCTCAATTTAATAATCTTGTTAAGTATATCTGTCACGTTCCAAATGTAGGATGTGAAGTCAAGGATACTCTTTAATTTCGTAAGCCTCACGAACGAACTCATGTATATACACACATCATACAAATAATTCTTTCCAAAACACAATTTATCAAAATATTTGGTAGAGATTATCACTAGAGTTGTCAAAATGGGTAGAGTTCGCCCAACTTATTTAAAATGACAAATTGGGCTTAGGGATGTGCAACCTGTTATTTTGGTGGGTGGGTTGGCCCGTTAATCCACCAACCTTATCTTATTTTTTTTCTTATTAAATTTTTTTTTGAATTGTATGGTTGTTAAGAATTAAACATAAGTCCAAGCAGACAAGATGCATTCTTACTACTAGTCTACTATCTCTTGGTAACATAAAAAAATAAAATGACCTATATAAACATTATATAGGTGGTGGGCCAGCTCGCTAACTCACAACCCACAAAGGGCAGGCGGGCTAGGGCTCTGTAGCCTGCCAATTTGGTGGCCTAGCCTGTATGAGGCGGGTCGAAATAGTTTGACTGGCCTGCCCATTTGACAATTCTAACTATTGTCTCACCCTAATAGACAATATTCATAAAATCAATACAGAGCCTTGCTCCATGCTCCATCAATAGCAATAAAATCAGAGGAACTCTATTCCATCAACATCCATAAAGTAAAAGGAAAGTATGCAACACCAAATGTGAATCTCCTATTTGACTGCCAGGGACGTGACATCCTTAGACTTAAGTTTGCTTCCAATTGTACCTTGCCGAATTATATACAGCAAATCAGGTCAAAGGTGGGTGTTATGAGCGTCCTTTAAAACTAAAAACAAAAGGAGCGAGGTGAGTCTATAATAATACTCAACGAATGAAAAATACATCTAATAGAAAGTAGAAAATTAAATCACATAAAAATACATATTTACATACACATATAATCCTTTATAAGAAATCACTTTTCAAGAAATAATTTCAAAAGAATAAGTTCATCATGTTAAATAAAAAATAGAACATTCATCACATACATTACCAAGCAATGCAAAATACTCAGTTTCACCAATAACTATTTCAAACAAAAAGGATTCATAGTTACTTTTTAAAGTGAACCATTCCCTAGTCAAGGAGTAATCTCTACCAGATGATCTTGGACATAGCCTCACTAAACCAAAACATAATAAACGAAAAGTTAGGGAACCACCTCAATCTGTCGAAATAGTAACCAGTGAACCAACTCAACCTGACAAAATGATAACTAGGGAACCAACTGAACCTGGTAAACATAACAAAAGTCAGGGAACCAACTCAACATGACGAAATAGAAAGTTCGGAAGTGTGTCTGGATTTTAAATCTTGTGGTTCCCTAGGTGCACACTTGGTGTTTTATTAATAATAAATTTTTAACCTGCAAAATATTTGCGGAGGTCTACTTAATATTAATATACTGATATTTATATAATTTTAACCTCTAGTTTTTTTGGCGAGATTTATTTAATACCATAATATAATAAAATATTTTAACTTTTTTCAAGTTACTTAGAGAGGTCTTATTACGAGTAACATAACGCCGTTAATGGCAAAACGTAAAAGGATTCCTTTTTTTCATTATTATTATTATTATTATTATTATTTATTTATTTAATTCTTATGTAAAGAGATGGAAAGTATAGAAATGATCAATCAAACAACATAATTTTAGTCCCATCTATGAGATGGGCAAAGTACAAATAAATTCCCAACATATGTAATCAAACTTGCGAACTCTAAATTTGTTACGTAGTCATTTTAATCACCAATTTTGATATTGTAATAATCCTTAAGAGTCTATCTCATTGGTATTGAACCTAATGAAAGGTTTATGGTGGGAATTTTTGAAAACTGAACGTACAATTGAGTTGCTAAGGCAAGAAATGATTGTACGGGAGAAAACTCAAGAGATTGAGCACAAAATGCTCAATTTGGTTGATCATTGGTTAGGGGTCAGTCAACTGGACTGTGTGAGTGACTAAATACAGAAACCCCAAAAGCGCCGCTTTTTGCACAAAACACTAAATTAAATGTTTTTATTTTTTAAGTATTATATTATATAAATTTTATGATATATATGTACACATATATATAATATTAGTATATTTCATTATATATATAATATATAAATTAAAAAATTAAAAAAAGTTTTATTCAATTCAAATCCGATTCAACTGGTTGAACTACTTACCCGTGACCCTCTACTTTATTGATTTATTAATTAATTTAATTTTTAAAACATTGGTCATAAACAAAAATAACATTAAGATATTAACTTTTTAATATATCTCTTACTCATTTATTTATAAATAAGTTTTTAATCACTTAGAATGTTTGGAATACTCATAATTAAAATTTTTAATTTTTAGTTTGACTTGTTTGGAACAAAATTTAATGTAGAATTAAATTCTTTTTTTTTTAAATGTGTCAATCTCATTATGATTTTCAAATACCACCAAAAATAATATTTGGTGATGAAGAAACTTTTGTGTTCTATCATTATTCTGTGATGCAACATTAAAAAAATAATATTATTGTATGATTAATAATTAAATTGAGTTCTATCACTTTAAAATGTAATTCAAATTAACAATAAAATTCAATTAAATGTTATAAAATTTAATATTGGTTCCAAACAAAAAAGTTAATTAAATAAAAGAACTCAATTGTATTATTAATAGATTTGTTCTAAACATATTCTTAAAAAATTAAGATCATTTCTACCTTAAAGTCTTAGTTATAATTAACCTTGAATTTAGTATAATTATTAAATTATACTATTTTTTATAATTTATTATATTGTCAAGTTTAATTATATGTTTATGAAGTTAATTATACATAAATAAATGACATTGCACAGCTGACCCATTTGACAGTGCTAAGTATAGATATATGGCTTCGAAAGTTATATCAGCATAATAAATTTATATTCCTATATTGCTCCTTCACCATATTAATAACCGCATTAATTGCATTCCTATTTTACGCATCAGCTTTATCAATAATTGCAACCACTAACGTACTAAATTTTTATTCTTATATTACCCCTCTACTATATTAATAACTGCATTCTTATATTACTCTTCGCTGGTATCTTATATCCTTAGTATCTTGGATAGCATATTATAAGATATTGAGATATAAGATATTATGATATTTAAGATTTTAATATTTAGTATGATAATTAAAATTTGTTAAAAAAAATATAGTTGATATTTTATAAAAATAAAAAATAAAAAGTAATATGATGTAAGATTCTCATAATTTTTAAGTAGTATAAAATATCACCTACAATAATAATAGTATCTCATAACTCCCAGTGGTAGATCCACCTTATAGGGTGTGGAGGCAATTGCCCTCACAAGAAATTTTTTTTGTTTATTATATATGTAAAAACAAAATTTTGACCCCATAAAAATTTAGAAACTGCCTCCACATAAGTTAAATTTTCACAACTCATTTAGTCAGTTGTAACCCACTAATTCCTTTTAAATAGAATTCAAAAGTCACCTTATGTGCTTACTTTTTAATTATTTTTATCATAAATTTACCCTTAATTTTATGCTAATTTGTATTTAATTTTTTATTTATTAGAGTTTTATCTACTTTGTTTAATTTTTATTTAGGAATAAATAAATTATAGAAAATAAGAAATTTTGCTTCTAGTTGTAGTCTTCAGAATATATTTTTTCGCAAGTGCAAAAGAATGACAATTAAGAAATTTTTTAAAAAACAAAACTCAAATATTGGAATGTGGTTGTTTAGCATTACAAATAAAATGATCAAGACATTGTACGTAAATACTATAGCATTAGTTAAAGTATGCAAGGAAAGATTGCAAAGTATGAGAGATGATTATTGGCATAATGTACTAAATGAAGTATAATTTTTTTGAGAGAAATAAAATATTGACATTCCAAATATGGATGATGCATTCATGACACAAGGAAAATAAATATGTAAAGTTCAAAAAGTTTTAATTTTGCATTACTTACAAGTTAAGTTATTCTATCAAGTGATTGATAGACAACTTCAAGAGCTTAATAATAGATTTATAGATGCGAACATTGAATTGCTTCTTTGTGTAGCAAGTGTAAATCCAAGAGATTCATTTTTGCATCTGATAAGGAGAAGTATATTCGTTTGGCTAAGTTTTATCCATAAGAATTTTCTCTTGTGTATCTTTTAAGAATTGATAGTCACTTGAAACCTATATCATAGATTTTTGTTTTGATGAGCAATTTTCAAAGTTAAATGGGATTAGTGGTCTTTTTGAAATGTTAGTAAAAACTAAAAAGATTATTGTGTATCCAATGATATATTTACTTATGAAGTTAAGTTTAATTTTGCCAGTGGCAACTGCAACATTTGAAATATATTTCTTTGCAATGAATTTTGGGAATAATGGAATGCACAATCATATAAGAGATGAATTGTTGAATGAATGTTTGGTCACATATATCAATCGAGATATTTTTGATAATATTGAAAATGAAAAAATATACAACATTTTTAAAATATAAAAACACATAGAGACCAATTGTAATTTTTAAAAGCAATGATATCTTGTATTTTTTAACCATGAGATTATATATTTTGTGTGAAATACCTTAGGTGTAATTAAAGATTTAGTGAGAGTAAAAATTACTTTTGTAATCTCTCATTTATAAACTAGTCTATTTTTGGCCCCACTAATAAAAATTTATGGGTCCGCCACTGATCACACCCTAATATCTTAAATAACATCACGCATTTAAATAATAATGTACCAAATACAAATATTTTATATGCCTAATATTATTTAAAGTACTAGGATTAAAATATGTACCAAAATCCTCTTATATATTTATCAATTTTTATTATAGAACAAACTTGCTTAAGATTTTCTTATAAAATTTTATAATTTAGCACATAAAATTAATTACTCATGCATTAATTTCCGAAGTAATTATTAAAAAAGTGTTTGATATACTTTGGAATATGTAATTAAATATTTTAAAAAAATTATAAAACATGCTATGTCTAAAATTAATAAAATAAGTTAATTATATATATATATATATATATATCTATTTTTAAACAACTTAGTCTATAAATTTTTTTTATATAATTAAGAAATTTTCAAATCTTCATACCAAATATGGCATATTAATTAATTGGATTTGGCGGCCTTTTGATCTTGTTTTAATTTGACAGAATATGACACTGTTATATTTGCAAATAGATACATACACAATTGTATAGGCCAACAAATAACTAATATTAGTAGGACATATTAATTAAATGGTGAATCTCACACATCATATTTATATATTTTCAAATATAGGTGTTCAAAGATGATCTAAATTGACATCCATATCGAACCAAACCTCTAAGAAACCAATTAAAATTGATTTATGTCATGCGCCAAATCTCAGGCACATGATTGGTGTCGAAGACTACTACTCAAGTAGATCTTACAAGCCTGAACCTATGACATCATGCAACTAAAAAGGGTTAACTAAATATAAACCACTAACTGAATAATGGTGATGCACTGGTCAACACGAAAGTCCTAGATACAACATCTTACATTGTACAGGTCGACAGACTCTTCATCACTACAACATAGACTTCCATAATCAGGCCATATATGATTTCAAAGGCATGACTACACCTCATATTAATATTACACTCGCAGACCATTACACCATGCAAGACTATGCAAATGTCCTAATCCAACTGTCTGATAATTCCAATTGTTGCTCCATTATCCTCCAAGAAAGCTTGAGAATTTATTTATGAAAATCCTGCATATCACTTGGATGAAAGTAAAAGTAATACCATATCATTATAATAACAAGCTCAATAACAAAATAGCTTCATATATAATTCTACCATTACGTTGTAAAAATGTACAAGTATCATAAGTAATCACTAACTATCTACATTAATTAAATTATGCATATATTTCAATTCTACAATCAACCAAATAACATAATTATTGAGATATAAATAAGGAACCTTCATCATACAAACCAGGATAATACCATGATATTTAAAATATAATGTAACTATTCTATTTTAAATAACATTAATTCATCTTATAATTTACCAGGATTAAACTGAGAACTCAATCTTCCTTTTCTAGGACTAACTCAATTAGAGATGAAGTCCAAGCTCTCACCTTTGGGACCCATTCATCAAAGGGACTTCTAGGACACACTCATTGGAAGGAAACTCCTCTGGTACACACTCGACTAGGGACTTGAAGAGTAATGGTTCTACACTCAACCTCCAGGATACACTTAACTGAAGGGGAAGGGGAAGGGGAAGGGGAGTGGAGAAACCAAACCCTCTACCAGGTTGTGACCTAAGTTCATCTAGTGGTTCTACCCTAGACCTATAATGGATCCCATAATAAATTTAAATAATCCCAAATCTCAGAGTTTTCACAATAATATCTTTCCTTCATAAGTATAACAATTATATAATAATCTTTCCAAATCAAACTTCCACAATAATGATAATGTTTCGAATCTTCTTTCCAAATTCTAAATTTCACTTAAGGCACTTTCCATTCATGATCTTTAAATCATTTCACTAATCAATAATTACAACAAAACATTTCAAATGCTCAAGCACAAGTATTCTCATTAATAACAATGAAAGTAAGTTTAATATAACACTAATGCATTTAATGATTGCACCATCTCTTTAACTAGGGACCATCATATTTTACACAACAATATATATAAACAGAACCAATTTCAAAGTAAGTTAAAGTCGCCCAATAAACAAATTACATTTGAGATTACCTACAAGTAAGCATATCACAACAAGTATTTAGAACAACTGAAAAAATATCATTCATCAACCCTATTCCCAAAATTGAAATTAGGCAAGGGAGAACTACAAATAAAAAGTAGCAATTTAAATAAAGCCTATACCCAAAATGAATATTAAACCAGAAATAAAAACATATCTACTTCCCACAATTGAAATACCCAATAGATGAATTTCCACTCAAATACAAACCTTATAGAATTCGTACCAATAATTCCTTAAAACTACTTTTATATAAGAATGGAAAAATAGAAATATTAACTCTATTCACAACAATTTTTGCATTTGAAGCAAGTATTTTAAAAATGTCATACAAAAACAAGGAGCTCATAACACAACAACATAAATTGAATTTCTTCAAGAAGGTTTATTTACTTATCTTAACTCCTTAATCAAAGTCATTTCCGTTCTTCAAACTCCTGTTACAAGAAGATGGTCGTTAATGACACAGAGAGGGTATATTGTAATTGGATGACCAATGCTGAAGTGTATTAATGAAGATGACTGTGCAGGAAAGAGTCTACATGGCATTAGCAGTTATAACATAAGGAAATCCTAGAGAAGTTATAGCATGTTAATTCTTGTAATGTGAGGAATAATTCATTCATTTGTTTTGATCAGAATCCTTACCTAAATCTTGTATGCTTGGACTTTCATACTTCTTTCTCTTCTAGAATTCCCTAAACTGTCAAATTCCTCAATCTTTATTCTGATTCTGGAGTTAATTATGTAATTCGCTTTGATAATTCAATGATATTGAATACGATATGATTTCTTGTATTAAATTGGTATTAGAGCAGTGAATTCTTGGATTTGATGGTGGATTCGACTCTCTCACAAATAGTTGTTCGCGATATGGAGGAGACAATGAATCAAAAATTGACAACCATGGAAGGACGGATAGAAGACCGAATGACTAAAATGTTCAACACACAGAAACAAATGATGATTGAAGTGAGTAAGCAGAAGGATAAGGAAGTTGTGGTGGATGAAACTGTGCCTAAAACACCTGGATCTGGAATTCAACTAGAAGGTAATCTTAGAACTTTCTTCCACTTGCATAGTCAATATTCATGTGCAACAAGACTTACGAAAATTGATTTTCCCAAAGTTTAGTGGTGAGAAGGTGAAGTGGTGGATCTTTTAGTGTGAACAATTTTTCTTAATTGATAATACATCAAATAACATGAAAGTAAGATTGGTTGTCATTCATTTAGAAGGAAAGGCATTGCAGTGGTATCATGCATTTGCTAAGTCTTTACTAACTGCATCATTATCTAACTGGAGTGAGTTTATTAAGATTGTATATGAGAGATTTGGAGCTGTTTTTGACTATCCTATGTCTAAACTTAAAAGTTACAACAAATAGGCACTATGCAAGAATATCATGATGAATTTGATTATGTCTCAACAAAAGTTAGTATTCCTGAAGATTATTTGGTTAGTTACTTTTTGATTAATCTACAAAATGAGATCCAGATGCACTGTAGGATGTTTAAACCAAAGATAGCAAGACAAGCTTATGCCTTGGCTAAATTACATCAAGCTGCCTAATCTGCAAGTAATATTTCTAGATCTTTGAATTGGTCTCAATCTAAATCTATTCTACATAACTTTCTATTAGATTCAAGAGGTCCAAATTCCTCTCAAGGTTCAATTTCTAGGTCACCACTATTACCTAGACCTAGTAATACTATTACTTCTAAGAATGATGTAATAAGAAGTAAGCCATTATCCTATACTGAGATGAATGAGAGAAGAGCTAAAGGGTTGTGTTTTCTATGTGATAAATCGGGCCACAGTTTAAAACATAAGAAAGCACAGTTGTATCAATTAAAAATAGAAGAAGAGATTGGCGAGGACATGGAACTTGATTCAATAGAAGAAGGTATAGGACAATCAAGTGAAAATCAACCTCACATTTCTGTGCATGCCTTTATTGATGTGGCTGGTTACAAAACCATAAGGATGACTAGATTTTATATTAAGAAACACCTACACATCCTCATCTATAGTGGAAGCACTCATAACCTCCATGCTGATATGATGACATTACACTTGTCCTGTTGTGACAAGGTTTTAGGAATTCAATGGCTAGTGACACTAGATCCCATAATTTGGGATTTTAATAAGCTAATCATGGAATTTACTACATTTGGGAAAAGACATGTTCTGAGGGGATCAACCACTACTGCAGCTAAAACTATTAGACCACAATATGAATGAGCTTCTAACTCATGGTTCTCAATTGACTATGACCCACCTTTGTGAAAACCATGACCAAAACAATTATGTTCTCCTTAATTCTTTGATTACCCAGGCTATTGATACAAAACATGAAATGCCTCTTTGATGTCCACATTGTTGGAAGAATTTTAAGATATTTTTGAGGAGCCTAGATCATTACCACCATTTAGAAGAAATCATGACCATCAAATCACTCTGGTTCAAGGAGCTAACCCTGTGAACAAGAGGCCCTATTGATATGCATCTTACCAAAAAGACATTATTAATAAGATGGTGGATGTGATGTTAAAATCTGGAATCATCCAAAATAGTAATAGCCTCTATGCTTCCCTTGTAGTTTTGGTAGGTAAGAAGGATGGAACATAAGGCTTTGTGTAGATTATAGGGAATTAAATAATAGCACTATCAAGGGTAGATTTCTTATACCTTTGATAGAGGACTTAATGGATGAACTTGGGGGATATATTATATTTTCCAAAATTGATCTAAAAGTTGATTAACACAAAGTTAGGATGAAACCAGAAGACACTTACAAAACTTCTTTTAGACCTTATTCAAGGCATTATGAATATGTATTCATGCCATTTGGGCTTACCAATGCCCCAACTATTTTTTAGAACTTGATGAATTTAGTTTTTTAGGAGCATCCTAGAAAGTTTGTCTTGGTCCTTGTGTATAGTCAGTCATTAGCAGAACATGTGAATCACTTGAAAACTATCCTTATGTTGATGAGGAAACAACATTTGTTGGCTAAAAGGAGTAAATGTTATTTTGGAGTGGATAAGGTTGAGTATTTGGGTCACTACATTTCTACAGAGGGAATCTTAATTAACCTTTTGAAGATTGCAGCTATTAAACAGTAGCCTTGTCACAAGGACCTCAAGTAGCTAAGGAGTTTCCTAGGACTAGCAGGGTATTATAAAAGGTTTGTCAAAAATTATGGTATGATTGCTAAACCTTTGACTATCTTGCTAAAGAAAGATAGTTATGTTTGGAATAAGGAGACTGAAGATGTTCTTGAGAAATTGAAGGTTGCCCCAGTTTTGATCTTGCATGATTTTTCTTAAACATTCACATTAGAAACAGACGCTAGTAGTTATGGCATTGGGTGTTTTAATGCAAAACCAGCACCCAATTGCATTTATCAGTAAGGCTTTGGGGCCTAGACATCAAGCATTGTTAGTATATGAAAAAGAGCTTTTGGCTATTCTTCTTGCATTTCAGAAGTGGAGACACTACCAAGTTCAACAAGGTTGGGTTGCAAAACTCATGGAATTTAACTTTGAAATACAATATAAGATGGGCAAAGAAAATAATGAGGTAGATGTATTGTCAAGGATTCCAAAACCAAAACTTTCTTTAATGGTCCTTTACACTATTTCATCTGAATTGATGACCTTGTTACATCAGAGTTGGACAAATGATCCTGGGATGTAGAGAATTATAGGGGACTTGTAGGGTGACCATACTACACATAAGCACTATACATGGAACAATACACAACTTAGAAGAAAGAATAAGTTGGTTGTGGGCAATGATGCTAATCTTAGGATGAAAATTTTAGATTGGTTGCATAACTCAGCAGTGGGTGGTCACTCGAGTAGGGATGCCATTATTAAGAGAATTAAGTCACTTTTCTACTGGAAAAGCATGACTAGGGATATCCAACACTTTGTTCATGAATGTCCTATTTACCATACTTGTAAATATGATACTTCGACATCTCCTGGATTGTTACAGTCATTACCAATTCCTACTGCAGTATGGACAGACATATCAATGGACTTTATAGAGGGTTTTCTTGTTTCTCGCAATAAAACCACTATATTTGTAGTGGTTGATCGATTGTCAAAGGCCGCTCATTTTATGGCCTTGTCTCATCCCTTCATAGCAGTGTAGGTGGCTCAGTGTTTCCTTGACAATGTCTATAAGTTACATGGGTTTCCTAAGTCTATTACAAGCGATAGAGATACTGTTTTCCTCAGTGCTTTTTGGAAGGTCTTGTTTGATTGCCAAGGAGTCGAATTGCTTCTCTCTTTGCTACTTACTGTCCCCAAATGGATGGCCAATTTGAGGTTGTGAATAGGTGTCTTGAAACGTATTTGAGATGTATGTGTGGTGAGCAACGAAGTACTTAGGCTAGATGGTTACCACTGACTAAATGATGGTATAACACTAACTTTCACACTACTCCTTATGAAATCGTTTATGGCCAGTCCCTTTTTATTCATTTACCTTATCTTCCTGGTGAGACTAATATTAATGTAGTGGATCGTAGTCTAAAGGGCCCGAGAGGAGATGATCAATTTGCTCAAATTTTGCCTGACTCAAGAACAAAATCGAATGAAGACTTTAGCTGATAAAAAGCATTTTGATCGCACTTTTCAGGTGGGAGATTGGGTTTTCTTAAAACTCTAACCCTATCACCAATCTTCCTTGGCTAAATGACCTAATCAGAAACTTTTCCCTTACTATTTTAGTCCTTATCCTATCCTCCAGAAGATTGGTTCTATGGCTTATTCTTTGGAGTTACTTGAAGGCACTAAAATACACTTTACTTTTCATGTTTCCCAGCTCTAAGCGCTATGTGAGGCGAACGCCATCTCTGACTCACTTGCCTTTGTTACCCTATGAAGCTTTAGATGTCCTTCGTGAACCTGAGAGTATTCTGGATTGCGCTATGGTTAACAGAAAAAGCGTGTTGTTACCAAAGTTTTGGTCAAATGGCGGGGTCGCCCTGATGAAGATGCTTATTGGAAATTTTATTACGACCTTTTACAGCAATTTCCTCATTTTCACCCTTTAAGGGCAAGGTCATTTTTGGGCAGAGGGTTTTGTTATAGGAAGATGGTGATTAATGATGCAGAGAGGGTTTTTTGTAATTGGATGACCAATGCTGAAGTGTATTAGTGAGCTGACGTGTATTATGCTGAAGTGTATTAATGAAGCTGATGGAGATTGTGTAGCAAAGAGTCTACGTGGCAGTAGTAGTTACAACAAGTACTGTCAAATGGGGCGGGCCGGGTGAAAGTTTGACATCAACCTGCCGCCCCAAACTGGGCGGGGCGGGGCGGGCCAGCCCGCCAATTTGGCGGGCTGGAAAATGCTAACCCGCCAAAAAAGCAAAGAAAAAGAGGGGAATGTGGCGGGTTGGCCCGCCAAACCGCCCCGCCTAGACCCGCCCCGCCATGCAGGCGGGCTGGAAAATTCAAACCCAGCCCGCCATTTTAAGTAGGCTGGGTGGGCCAACCCAACGGGCCCAACCCGTTTTGACAGCACTAATTACAACAGAAGGAAATCCCAGAGAAGCTATAGCATATTAATTCTTGTAATGTGAGGAATAATTCATCCAGTTGTTTTGATCAGAATTCTTACCTAAATCTTGTATGCTTGGGCTGTCATAATTCTTTCTCTTCTAGAATTCCCTGAACTGTGAAATTTCTCAATCTCTATTGAGATTCTGGAGTTAATTTTGTAATTCATTGATATTGAACAAGAATGGATTTTGTAACTGTGACCGAAAACTAAAGGTGCATTGATTATGAGGAGAAGAATGGAAAGATTGGCGAGGGAGTCTTTGAAACAAAAAGATTAGGTAAAAAAAAAAGAGTTTAGGGAGAGAGAAATGGCTTCAGA
Organism: Ceratonia siliqua; assembly: GCA_034509205.1. Classification (NCBI taxonomy): domain Eukaryota; kingdom Viridiplantae; phylum Streptophyta; class Magnoliopsida; order Fabales; family Fabaceae; genus Ceratonia; species Ceratonia siliqua. The sequence continues at coordinate 14,636 of JASKGM010009644.1, read as the reverse complement.
TAATATCACAAGCATGAGATAGCTTGTTAGGGGGTAATTTTAATGAGAAGGAGCTCATTGTGACTAAATATTTCTGCTGCCTCTATACACTCAGACAAACAAGAAAAAAATCTGAAGATAAATCTAGACATTTCGGGCATATTGGGCAAGGACTCAAGACACGTGTGGCTGAAGATTGTCTTTCAACTGAAAAGATCAGTGTTCTGAAAACTAAACTAGACTCGCTAGTCAGACCGGAGTAACCGGAAACCGGTACCCTGACTAGTCCGGTAGACCACTAAAACCCAGGGGTATAAAAAATCGATAAAAACACCGTAAAAACCAGGGGAACTAGTCGGATCAGCAGTTCTTTCGAGTCTTTGATAGAGGAGAGAAGAAGAAAAGAGGAAGAACTCCAGAAGGGGGGAATGGGTCTCTAGAAGCTGGTGACTTGCCACGGTGGTGCTCCTCGTCCGGCCTGCTTTGTGGTAGGTAGCTAGAGAAGGAGATGAGATAAAGACAGAAAGATGAGCGATGCTCTGTTTTTACTTTTTACTCTGGTATTACAGAGACCAAGTGCTCCAATGGCAAAAAGAAAGGGATAGAAGTTGTACTCTTGTCGCAAAACCTCCTTTCTTCTGCCATTCTAACAGTGGAAAGAAAGTCTTTGCCTAACTAGTAACAGGAGAAGCGAAAGAGCTATCGTCGAAAGCATCTCGTTTACAATGGCCAAGTGAGGGAGGAGAGACGATATAGACAAACGGGTTACAGCAGATAAAGTAAAAATAGTGAAAAGCACACTATCTCTATTGAGTCAGCTTTGAAGAGGGAAAGAGGCTTGACTGATATGCTATCATGGAAGAGCGTGATATGAGGAAACTGCACATAGTCCAAATTGTAGTGATATGTTAACGTGTGGCCCGAAGTGATTAAACTATTAAAGCTTCAAATTTTGCAAATGGATAATGTCATAACATGAAAGATGATTGTTGGAACATCAGTACATTTTCTTTATTTTTTAACTTTCATTTCTTTCATTTATTAATTTCTCATCAAATTAGATACATTATCATATTCTCTTTTTACTAATTATTTTATGTTTTAAGATGTGATTCTATTTCATATAAACTTTTTACAAGATTTTATTTTTTTATACTAAAATAAATGTAATTATTTAATTGAAACAACACTATTAATTTTAATTTTTTATAATGATATTTAATTATGTCATGAAAATTATGAAATTTTAATTGTAATAAAATTATTTAATATTTATAAATGATGCTTTAAGTATATTAGTATTTATTAGTTAATTATTATTATGTATTTATTTAATAATTTATAAATTAAAATTTTTTTGATTTAAATTCAATTCAATCACCGTTTGACCCTAGTTGGACCGTTAATTTGTGATCGCCTTCATCAATTTAATTACTAGTTCTATTATCTGAACATTGAAAAATACTTGCACAGTGCAAAAATATCTGGATTAATTGGAGAGAATTTTGCTGATAATGAAATTGGTAGACATTTCTATTGTTGCCGAGGAGGAGATCATATTTTTGACAATATTTATGCTCTTTCAACCAACTTTCACTTTGACGTGATTTTCTTTCAATTATCCATATAATTTTTTTTTACTAGTTTTCATTCTTATATCAACATAATTTAAATAAAATAAAATTTTCTAAACAAAATATATATCCAATTTTTTTTTGAAAAAGGACATTACAATTTAAATTGCATAGACATAAGGAAAAACTATAACTCATTCAAATAAATAACTTTTATTCTTAAGTTAAAACAATTTGGAATATAATCTCCTTAGGAAATTATTAATCAGCGAAATACATGAAGGATCTTTACAGTTTAGTTTGTTTGTCATTAAGTGAAAATCAAGTAGTTTAGTTCGATTTTTTCTTGGTGAAGGATGTAAGCCGAACCAACCGACCATTGTGTATACTTTCATAATTTATAATCATATATATAAAATATTTATTTGTTATTTTCATTTATAAACTTTAAGTTTTAAACTAGATATTAAAAATTTTATACTTTTAAAAATTAGAATAATTGCCTTTCTTATTTTAAAGTTTTGTATAATTAAACTTAATTAATTATAATTCAAATAAGTTATATCTAATTTAAGAAAATAATTAAAAAGATTAAAACTAATTAAAGCAAACTAAACCAAATGGTTCAAATTTGGTTGAGATATAAAAATCCACAGGCCAACCAAATGGATGAACACCCTTATTAATTCCAAATATATCACTATCATGTTCTTTGTAAGTCCTCATCCCATATTAATCTCTAGCTAAAATAGCAAAGAGGGAGCTAGGACATGTCAAAAAAAAGAAAGGCACCGAAAAAGTAAATCAAGAAATCAAGAAAACATTCAAATCATTTAAAATTTGCAGTTTTCTTAGTCATCTTTGAAAGATTAAAAATTTTTAAAAATTTGATTGTGCATGGGTTATCTCAAAAAGAATAGAGAGAGAAAGAAAAATGTTATTGAAAACAAGAAATAAAATATAAAACAAATAAGATAAAAAAATTAAAAAATGCATCGTAAGATAAATAGTAAATAGTGATAATAACACAAAAATTAAAACTTCGGGGAATACAATATATATATATATATATATATATATATAAACTATTATTCTTCATAAAAGAAACAAATATAATCCAGTTATTTTATCACTTGTAAAAATTCATCTTTATAACTCATTTGTCCAGCATTAAGCCAATTGTATCAAAGGTAAATAAATTCTATGGAAGGGAGAGAACTTTGAATATGAAAAGGGAGATTGTGAAAAGTTGTTGACAATGATTCTGGATATTCTCTTCTCTTCTCTTAGATATATTGGGAGTAGGACAGTTGTAAGTTATGAGTCTTTCTAATTTTCTAATCTTTAGTTTTCTAATAAGATTGAAAATGATAAATTTTTTTGTTTCAAGCAAATCTAATGCGAACATTTCGTAATCTAAGCCATTAGTTTTATAGAAGAATTCAACTTTGGGGAGTATTTGTAAAATATTATACTTGTTTTAAATATTATTATTTTATATGAGTATTTTAACTGTTTTGATTTCTACTTCTATATGTATGCGTTTTTTTTTTCAGTTTCTCTATTTATATAAATTTAGAGTAATCTTTATTTTTTAATTTTTATTTCTTGTTTCAATAAGATTTTATTCTTTCTCTAATTTAATTGTTAACCAAATGAAAAATTAAATCAAATATTTTTCAAATATTTTTGTTATTTTTTTCTGGTTTTTCATCACCCTTTCCTTTCTGTCATTTTTATAATAAGACAGAATAATGAGGCAATCAAAATCACTACTACATTTGAAGCTTATTTCTTGGTGAATTAGAGTGATCAAGAATCTTGAAAGAAGGAGGCAAGATCCATCTCTTCCAATCATATCGTCTCCTTATTTTGTCAGCTTTCACTTCGATAACAGATGAAGTTCCAAGAGCATTTATTATAAGCTGAATATTCTGAGTCAAGTTGTTGACTCTGTTGAAGCCAGCTACTAATATTATGGGAACCCAGCCCTGATCATCCATCTTCTGCCGCAAGTATATGTCTTTGACTAAGTTCTCAACACTGAAATAGTACTCAATCTGCTTCACTATCTTAGTCTGCAACTCATCATAGTTATCAGGACAGGAGCTAGAAAAAAACACTTGATAAGGTAAAGGTGGTATAAGAGGGTCTGGAGCTGGGAAAAGAAATTCATAAGGTGGTACAATAAGAGGATCTGGAGCTAGAAAAAACACTTCATATGGTGGTTGTGGAGGTGGTATTTCAGGGAATAATGGTACTAATGCCATATTCATATGGGCATCTCTAAAACTGAAATTTCCACAGGCGTCCATGATCATAAGGATGACTATGGAAAGGAGAGAAATTTGAATATGAAAAAGGGAGATTGTGAAAATTTGTTGAAAATGATTCTGAATCTTCTCTTCTCTTAAATATATTGGGAGTAGGGCGGTGGTAAGCTATGAGTGTTTCTAATTATCTAATCTTTAGTTTTCTAATAGGACTCAAAATGATATAGTTTTTTGTTTCAAACAAATCCAATCTTTCCATTAGGCGAACATTTCGAAATCTAAGCTATGAGGTTTTAACTATTTTGATTTCTACTTCTATTTTACTTCTATATAGTTATATATGCGTTTTTATCAATTTCTCTATTTATATAAATTTTAGAGTAACCTTTATTTTTTTTATTTTTATTTCTTGTTTCAATGATTTTTTTTTTCTTTCTCTAATTTATTAGTCAACCAAATGAAAAACTAAATCAAATATTTTTGTTATTTTTTCTGGTTTTGAATCAACTTTTGATCCTTTCTATCATTTTTCTAATAAGACTAATAATAATAAAGTTTTATGTCTAAACTTAATTTTGATTAGGTGCGTGAATAAAAATAATTTTTTAATAATTAGTTTTTTTATATCCGATAAACACGTACTCTACCAAGTAGATTTTGTTTTCTGCTGAATCTTTATTTTTTCAATTTTTATTTCTTGTTTCAATAAGATTTTTTTCTTCCTGTATTTATTAAATAGCCAAATAAAAATTCAATCAAATATTTTTTTAATTTTTTTAATCTTTGAATGTTTGTTTATAAAGATTGAAAATATTGATAGAAGGCTACTCATAACCGTATTAATTTATAGCTTAGTTGCCCATTTTTATTCGTCCTTAAATAAAGATAAAAAACATTCGTTGTGTCCATAGACAAAACAAGTATTTTAGAAATTAAAGGTAAAAGAAATTAAGCATCGAAAAAAGTAAATCGAGTCATCAAGAAATTAAGAAACCATTGCGACCCTTTAAATTTTGCAGTTTTCTTAGTCCTCTTTGAAAGATTAAAAGATTATAAATATTTGATTTTCATTTTGTTATTTCAAAATAAAACGGTTATTGAAAAAAAAAAAAGTATACGATAAGAAATAAAAAAATCTACTAGGAAACAATAAATAAAACATCCGTGAAATATAATCTACTTCATAATCTATCTTACACATAAAATATTATTAAAAAATTATAATTTTTTATAGAATATGATACCTTGCAGGCACTCTTTCACCAAAAATTTAAAGTCTCTGGAAAACACAAGAGTCTTAATTCTAATATAATTCTTATAGAATCAGTTAGCCTTTTCTTATTAGAACTATTTTACGCAGCTATTAGTTAACCAAATGAAAAATTAAATCAAATACTATAGGGTCTAATAGAGTAATTTAACCTTTATTTATTATTTACGCATTTTATCTTCTAGAATAAAATTATTAATTTAAGAGAATAATAAAAAAATAAAAAAATAAAGTTATAAGACAAATAATATAATGCAGTTTTATTTATTTATTTAACAACATGTGTCTTCATTTCGTCAGAAAAAAAAAAAAGCATACAGTCAGGAATAAAAAAAAAATTTTAGTGGAGAGCAGAGTTGACCATGATGCTAAATCCTCTCTTCTCTTTAATACTAATTGTCTAGTAGAGAGCACAGTTGACAATGATCTTCTCTTCTCTTCTCTTCGATCTCTTAAATATACTGGGAGTCTGGGAGCAGGGCGGTGGTAAAAAATAAAAATTATATGATAAGGAATACAAAAAAATATTTAGAAAAAAAAAATAATAAAACTTCGGTGAAATATAATTTACTTTATAATCATTATCTTATACACAAAATATTATTAAAAAATTATAATTTTTGATAGAATATGATACTTAGAAGCACTCTTCACCAACCATTTAAACTCTCAAAAATACAAAAAGTCTTAATTCTAATAGAATCAGGAAGCCTTTTCTTTAAGACCTCTTTTACACAACTATTTAAGAGCGTAGCAGATTAATTTTCTTGTCAACTCATTCTTCTTTTCTTCACGACCAGCCTCCACACCTGTGATGGAGAACTCATTCGGAAATCGTAATGGCGCTCAACATCAGCGTGGGGGTGCTGCTCGCCGTCATCATAATCGTAACCATTGGAAAAGGCGTGGACAAGACCATTGGAATAATATGAATACGCCACCACCAGTTGTTCATAATTCTGCTCAGTTTCTTCCCCTACCACCTTTGCTATTCCCTGAAGTACCACCTCCACCTCCTCCTTTGCTATATTCTCCTTTTAATATACCATTACCACCTCCACCTCATCCAGATCCTCGTCAGTTGCATACTCAGATGCTGAAGCAGATTGACTACTATTTTAGTGTTGAGAATTTAGTGAAAGATACATATTTGCGGCAGAGGATGGATGATAAGGGCTGGGTTCCCGTTAAGTTAATAGCAGGCTTCAAAAGAGTCAATAATTTGACTCAGAATATCAACCTTATAATAGATGCTCTTAGAACTTCATCTGTTATCGAAGTGAAGGGTCACAAAATAAGGAGAAGAGATGACTGGAGAAGATGGATCTTGCCTCCTTCTTTTCAGATTCCTAATAGAGTTACTACTCAACTTGGTATTCAACCCTCACGTGATCACTCTATATCTGCAACAAATTAGCTTCCAAGATAGTAAATTTTCATGAGGCTGAACTCTGAAGCGTGAAAGAAGACATGATCGAAGAATATAGCTTGAAGATAAAAAAGAAGAAGAAAAAGGTCAACGGGCTGGTGAAAGTTCCCCAATAAAAGGGCACTCTTTTATTTTGTTTATGGAGAGCATGACCTTACTGATTGCTTCTTGATTTGGTGGGGATGTAATATTTGCTACTGTGGTTTGTGGGGAAGTTTGCTGTTGCTGTATCCTTAATTGGTTGCCCCTCAGCTAGCTATTTTTAAAATCTTTGGGGTTGGCTTTTCTCCCGATTTAGGAGCATTTAGAGTAATTAATGTAGGATATATTTTTTTTCTTTTCATTTACTCTTCTTCTAAGAAAGAGTCCAATAAACCTTAAGGTTCAATTGTTATCGAATTAAACAAATATAATTTAGAAAGAATTCTTATTTAGGTTTGAATAAGAATATTCTTCATTTAATTTTTTTTCACTATATATATAGTGATATTTTCTTAATTAATATATTTGGATTATTCTTATATAGCGAGCTAGTATTCAAATATTTGTTTTGATTATTAAAAGAAAACATATATTGTTAAGTAAAAACTTGATTGTGTTTATTTTTATTCTAATTAAATTTATTTTATTTTATTATTTAAATATATACACAGGTTTACTATCTGAAAACAATAAATAATTTAATTGAATACAAACTATTATCCAATAACTATATTAAGTTTCTGAAAACAAAAACACTTGCAGATACTTTATAAATATCTAAATTAAAAATTGTTAAGTAAATATTTTATTATAACTTCATATGCAAAATATAATAACAATTCAATTAGATTTCATTTTTTTATATATAAATATATATTTCGTGTATCATTTATTATATATGGCAAAAGAGAAAATGAAGTAATAATCATGAATAGATTTTTTGTTACGAACATTATATATTCTGATCTTTTTAATTACTAAGATCATGTTATGTGAGTTTATTTAACATTTATATTTCTCTATTAAAAAAGCATTATGAAAAATTTAATAATTTCCAAAATAGAGAAATTGATAATATATATATATATATATATATATATATATAGTTAAAATACTCATATAAAATAATAATATTTAAAACAAGCATAATATTATACAAATACCTCCCAAAGTTGCGTTCTTCTACAAAACTCAGCATAAATTATTCTCCTGATTGAAAGATTAGATTTGTTTGAAAGTCTTATTAGAAAAATGAAGATTAGATAATTAGACAATACACATAACTTGTCACGGTCCTTCTCCTAATGTATTTAGGAGAAGAGAGGATTCAGCATCATTGTAACAACTCATGTTCACAATCTCCATTTCTCATATTACAATTTCTCTCCTTTCCACAGTCATCCTTCGATCATCGACACCTACGGAAATTTCAGTTTTAGAGATATGAATATGGTATTAGTGCCTGAAAGTTAAATAGAATTAGTATAATATATAAGATTTAAGTTTTTTTCAAATTTTTCAAAAATTATTTTAAGTATAAATTCTATTAAGAGAAATCTCTTAAAACTTTTGAAATATTTTAAAAGTTTATGGTACATCAAAATTAATTTGTATCAGATTTGAAAATAAACTTTAAAAAACAATAAGAAGATAGGGATGAACACAATAATTGATCTTGATTTAACTTCAATGTGAGACCTACATCCAGTATTGTAATGCTTTCCGTGGCACATTTTGTACACTATTAAAAATTTTATTAAATAATTAAATATAAAAAAGAATTTATTTTGAGATGTCAAATAAAGAAAACAGCTCCTCTTGTCCGTCTTTTCTAAGTTAACCGAGCAACTACTAGAAGCCAAGCCCTTGCGTCTCATTCCTTTTCACTACCAAGTCTAAGAATATCTCCCCCAACCTTACTCTCCATTCTCTGAAGGCTATATTCAAGTCGTGGGTTTCTTTCCTTCCCAGCCATTCAGCTTCTTGTTCCAGCACTTAAGCTTGCGGATTGGGTGGTTTTTGGTGGTTCAAGAGATCATTTTAGCTATGTATTCTCCATTTTTTTTTGTTATTGCTGGAAACAGAGCATCCTCGGTACCTCCCAAAGAGTGAGTCTCTACTTTTTGTTTGGCCAAGAAATATGAGTTTTCTTCTTTCTTTCGGTTATCCTCGGGCTTTGACCCACTTGTCAATAACTTCAGCTCTTACAGTTCAAATCTTTGTTTTAGCTGACTGTGGGAAACATAACAGGGAAAGGTGCGTGAAAAGTAAAAATCTGAGTTGGTAAGGAGCTCTTCTGCTGGTTTGTGTGCTGATTTTGTGACTCTTGATGTCCGAAAGTCTGATTTTTGTGCTGTAAATCACCAAATTCCTTTCTATTTCAACTGAATCAGTATTTTTCTCTCAAGACTCCTCCAAAGTCGTTAGTTTTCTACATTTTCTGCTGTTCTTCTTGCTATTTGCTATCCAACCATAGCAACTTAGTTCTTTTGAACTGATTGCAGTGTATAATAGCTCCAATCATAAGCTATAGCAGTAAATCATGGTTCAGCGAGAGGAACAGGGGAGGGGTTAGTGCTTCTCTGTTTTGTTGTTCTAAATGACTTGGTCCTTAAGGGATTTAATTTGTTTGTTATTAAAATCCCCCTTGACAATGGCTTTAACATAGCTTAAATTCATTTCAACAGGATAAAGAATTTAAAGCTTGCTGGCAACCAATGAGGTTTGTAAAATTGGAGTTTAGTTGAGGATGGTTAAGATTCTTTTTGGTTTATTATGGCATGACATAAATTCTCATGAGTGGTGTGGTGCTTTGAGCTTTTTGAAGATTTTAAGGTGAGTTAAAACTTCTATTCTTACTACATATATGAAATTACATAAAATTATTTATAAATTACATTAGATAAACTTTTATATATATATATATATAGCAACAAAAAATTTTAATGATGTTCTTGATTAGTCTGAGTTATATCATTTATCTTTTATGCAATAATTTTATTTTTATAAAATTATTGCCATGTTAAGTGGAATTATGGTCATTGGGAATGAATTTTCATTATGTGAAATTCTGAATGCTTAGTTGTGTGATTGAAATAAATTTCTTTATAATATTTTTTTTATAGAAAATGTATCATATTTTATACTTAAATTATTTATGAAGATATGATAATATAAGTTATGAAGTTTGTAGTGGGTCCTTTAATAAATGCTCACTCGTATAGTTAGAAAATGACTAAAGTTGCAAGATAATTAGACCAAGAGAAATCTCTGAAAAGGCCACGTGGCTGCAAAAGAAGTTGCTGGAAATCAGACCACACTAAATGCTTTGGCCCAAAAAAAAGCCACGATTTGGCTAGAAAAAAAAAAATGTCCATTATGTCTAATAGATTAGGAGTTGGCACGAAGATCCATCTTTCTAATTACAATTGCAAAATAAAAGAAACATCAAATTTTAATAAATATTTTTATTTTATATTTTATATATTTTTTTAAACAAAACATATTTAAGTCTATATAAAAATTTCTTATTCTTACCTAGCTTATTTTCCAAAACTATCCCTCTATATATATTATTATTATTATTTTGAATTAAATAAGAAGGTTTATTATCAAATCAACAGAATTCAAAATAATAAAATTCTTAAAAAGATAATTAACAATTACATAGGTAGTCATTACACATTCTATTAGACTACTAGTATTCAAGAGAAGAGAGGATTCAGCATCATGATCAACTCTGCTCTCCACTAAATATATTTTTTTATTCCTTATCGTATACTTTTTCTTTTCTGATGAAATGAAGACACATGTTGTTAAATAACAAAAAAAGCATTATATTATTTGTCTTCTAACTGTAATTTTTTTTTAATTTTATTCCTCTTAAATTAATTTTATTCTAGAAGATAAAATGCGTCCATAATAAATAAATATTTGAATTAATTTTTCATTTGGCTAAGTAATAAATTAGAGAGAAAAAAATCTTATTGAAACAAGAAATAAAAAAAAAAGATTACTCTATAATTTATATAAATAGAGAAAGTGATAAAAACTCATATATTTCTATATAGAAGTAAAATAAAAGTAGAACTCAAAATAGTTAAAATACTCGTATAAAATAATATTATTTAAAACAAGTATAATAGTTTACAAATACTCCCCAAAGTTGAATTCTTCTATAAAATTCAGAGGATTATGAAATGTTCGCCTAATGGAAAGATTAGATTTGTTTGAAACAAAAAACTTTATCATTTGAGTTCTATTAGAAAACTAAAGATTAGATAATTAGAAACACTCATAACTTAGCACCGCCCTACTCCCAATATATTTAAGAGCAGAGAAAGACAAGATTCAGAATCATTGTCAACAAATTTTCACAATCTCTCTTTTTCATATTCAAATTTCTCTCCCTTCCATAGTCATCCTTATGATCATGGACGCCTATGGAAATTTCAGCTTTTGAGATACCCATATGAATATGGCATTAGTACCATTGTTCCCTGAAATACCACTTCCACCACCACCATATGAAGTGTTTTTTCTAGCTCCAGATTCTCTTATTGTACCACCTTATGAATTTCTTTTTCCAGCTCCAGACCCCTTATACCACCTTTCCGTTATCAAGTGTTTTTTTCTAGCTCCAGTCCAGATAATTATGATGAGTTGCAGACCAAGATAGTGAAGCAGATTGAGTACTATTTCAGTGTTGAGAGCTTAGTTAAAGACATACACTTGCAGCAGAAGATGGATGATCAGGGTTGGGTTCCCATAATATTAGTGGCTGGCTTCAACAGAGTCAAGAACTTGACTCAGAATATTCAGCTTATAATAGATGCTCTTGGAACTTCATCTGTTATCGAAGTGAAAGGTGACAAAATATGGAAACGATATGATTGGAAGAGATGGATCTTGTCTCTTTCTTTCAAGATTCTTGATCACTCTAATTCACCAAGAAATAAGCTTCAAATGTAGTGATTTTGATTGCTTCTTATCTTAGGTTTCTTGCGAACTTTAGTGTTGCTTTGTAAACTCTTTGGTCTGAATAATAACAAGACTATATGTTTTCTTCTTTCTATAATTTTTCTTCTATATTAAGCTAATATAATTACCAAGAATAGTATATAGGAAAATTCTAACCTACACCCCCTCTCCTACCTCCTTCTCATACATCCTTAATTTCGGCAATGTCGATTTATTATGTTTTGTATTTTTTATCTCAATTTTTTTTATTTTTTAACATTAATTAAGTATTTTTTATGTCATATATTTTTTTGAAAATTTTTAAAAATATTTTTATATTTTTTTTAAAATTTTTATATTTATAAATAAATAATGTCAAAAAATTTATGAATAAATAGTGTCAAAAATATAAAAAAAAATTTTAAAACATGTTAAAAAATTCTTACACACACATATATATAATCCGGCTTTTCTCTCTGACAATCAACTAGGCGACCAATTTTGGTGGAGTGCTTGTAACTAAAGCTATTATTTTTTAATAATAGTTTATGTATAAGATAATGATTATAATTAAGTATATTGTATTCCATGGAAGTTTTAATTTTTTTTATTATCAATATTTACTATTTATTTTAGGATTAATTTTTTAATTTTTTTATCTTATTTGTTTTATATTTTATTTCTTGTTTTCAACAAAACATATTTCTTTCTCTCTCTATTTCTTTTTGATATAACCGATGCACAATCAAATATTTTAAAATTTTTATTCTCACGAAGAAGACTAAGAAAACTGTAAAATTTGAAGGATTGGAATGTTCTCTTGATTTCTTTGATTTCTTAATTTCTTGATTTACTTTTTTGGTGGATTTCTTTTTTTGACATGTCCTTGCTCCCTCTTTGCTATTTTAGCTAGTGATTAATATTGTCGTGCCTTATTTTAGGGCACGTGACCAGTAAAAGAAATTACTTATTAGCCTAAATACTAATATAACTAATATAATTAATACTCATTTTTAAATGAATAATAAAAATTCAGCATACTTTCACAAAAAAAATTCTAAGTCAATAATTTAATAAAAATTTTGACAGAATTTTTCCTGAAATATGGACTATCCCAAGATACAAATCTGTTAAAAAATAAGGTGGACATACACACCATAAATCAAAAGGCTCAGTGATTTAACAGAAAATAGTAAAGGGGTCCAACATAGAATGTATCTATTAACAATATATATACTATGCAATTATTATTTACAGACCAAGTCCCTTATTCAGAAATGCAAAAAAACTCAACCTATTCAACAATGTCCACTATTCACTAAAGTACTTAACTTTTACTCAGAGTGTTGCCTACCAATTCAATTAGTCAAAGGGAGTAGACGGAGCCGAAGAAAAATAACAATGATCTGATATGAAAATGTTAAAATTTGAGGGATGAGTCCATCGACTTATTGAATGCAAATCAGACTTACCAATTAGTACAAAAACTTCCAGGTGTAAAGTGCATTATCAGTTAAATCATGTGAAACCTCGTTTCAGTACTTAAAGAAATAATTTCAATATAATATGCATCTAATACACCTTACATATGAGAAGTAAGATAATTTATATTTCATAATCATATTACAATAATATTCAATAATATGGAGTTCAAAAAGTGGTTGTGTTCAGAAAATACTTCAATAAAGAAAATCATAAATTCCTAGGATCCATAACAATTTAAGGGGAGAACCCAAATTGAGAAAACAGTATTCCCACTCTAGAGGATAAAACTCAACTGGAGGGTAACTCAATCCTCATTTTCGGGAACTGCACTCATTGAAGGAAAATACTAAATTTTTGTTTCCTTCCAGAGCATTCTCACCTGGAGGAAACCATTCATAATAAAAGTCAATCTTCTGCTAGGAACTGCCCTCAACTGATGAAGGTTGTGATCTAGGTGCACCTAGTAGTTATACCACCACTCTACTATGAATCCCAGAATACAATTCTAAATCACTTTCAAATCATACTCAAATAAAATCATTGAACCACAAGGTAAAATTTCATAATTGAGGCATCAAGAGGTAAGTAAGAATCCACTTACCGTTAAATTAGGATACTAAATCCCAAACCAACCTCCTTGAACTACTAAGTTGAGCTTGAAGAAGTTGGTTTCAATGCTCCTATATAGTAATTAAACAAAGATGCTTTAGTCCCACCTAGAATTAAATGATTCCTTTACCATAATTTAAGGATAATAACTCCTCATTTAACGAGATGAAAATGTATAGAATAACACACTAGAACCAACTTAGAATTTATGCTCAGGAAGGAGTAACCCAATCGGGGGAAATTTCTACAGCTAATATTGGGACCGACAGTACCAAAGGATCAATAATTTGAATACCCACCCAATGAGGATGTCATTACAATTTAATCTCAAGAAAAGCTTTAGATTTAGGAAATTTAAACCAATTTTATGAACAAGGATCAATATAGGGGCAAGGTACACTATGGAATTAGATTCAACAATTAAACCAAGGAGAGAGATTTTCTAAATTTGTGTACTAAGTCAAATGGTTCATGAAATCAATTAGTAGAAAAGTTAATTTCAAGAAACTCTACGCTCACCCAACAAGATCACAATCACACAACTAATATACAGTCCCAAATTGAGAATGAGATTCATGATTTCATGGTACAAGGAGGGAAGCCTTACCTTCGGCTACTTGTTTTAGGCCGCAAAGAGATGGTCACGGTGGCAGGGGTATAACAGCGACGGTGGCTAGCGATGGAAACTAGTTTATAGCGTCCTTCAAGATAAAACAACGATGGCTTTCCAACCCACAGCAACGGCTAGCAAAAGGCGTTGAGGTGCATTAGCTAATGCCGACGAGCTTCGACTGGGATGCCGTGGCCGGGCTACTTAGAAATCATGGCGATAGAACCCCCACCGCCGTCGTGTAGAAGGAAGAAGTCGGGAGAGATTTTTCTTCTTTGGGTATGGGAGGCGCCGAATGGTAGAGAGAGATTTGAAGGGGAGCGTTTTGTTGTAGATGGGGTATTTGGGGGGAGAGGAAGGAGGGCTCTTTTGTAATTTTCATAAGTTTTAAATTTATTAAAATTTGTAACTTCATCCTTTAAGTTTTAGTTATTTACATTCAAGTTCTCATTTATAGATATATATA